>KE156283.1:157695-175021 GCA_000411055.1 Leavenworthia alabamica
GTGTTTGAGAGAGAGAGCTATTTTGTCCCAAATGATTTTTTATAAATTGATGTTATCTCCACAAAATTCATAATCAGAAGCTTCCAAAATTACACAAACAAGTAAACACTAAACCCTAGTTTTGAACAAATACTAACTCATAAGCTTCAAAAAACTTCAAGGATAAACATCAAAAACAACCAGGCAGAAGATGACGAAGAAAGAGAATGAAATAAAAAAATACATATGAACTCACAATCTTTTGGGTTTTTTTTGGTTTATAGTTTTCTTATAACTAAGAACCATTTGGATATTTTTTGTAGTACCGATTGGGAACTAAGGGGGGTTTATTGGTTTTATGGTTTTTAAAAAGTTAAAATTCTTAAAGAGTTTAGTGTTTTTCGATTATGATTTTTCAAAACTCTTTAAAAGTTATGTGTTATTGGTTAGAAAATTTTAAAATTTTGTTTAAAATCATTGAAAGTCATGCATTATTGGTTAAAGATTTTCAAATACTCTATTAAAATCATGTGTTATTCAAATAAAATGAGTTTTATAGACTTTATGATTGTGTTCAAGTTTAGTGTTATTGATTGATTGATTTTAAATTTTTTTGTTCATATAAAAACTTTTAGAGACTCTTTTAAAATATTATCTATTAGGAGGATATTCTAAAAGACTATATAAGAATTTATAAATAAAACTTATAACTCTTTAAAAAAACTTTAAACTCACAAATAATCATTATGACTCTCTATTAATCTTGTTTGAATAAGCCGCCCTAAATCTGAAGTTTCGAGAAGAAATAGAACCAGATCCAAATGTCAATTCATAGTCATATCCATAAATATTTGAATCCATCGGATATCCATATCTATATAAGAATCCGAAAATGGATATTCGGAATAAATAATTTTTAATCTAGGTAGTGTTAAAAATTTAGATAATAGATTCGTATCTTTTTATAATTTTTTAAAAAATGGGTATCTGGTAAAATATCGGTATACAAAACGGATATCCAATAAAAACAGATATTTAAAATGAATATTAAAACAAATTTAGATATCCGATTAAAATAGATATATCGGATGAATATTAAAATTAAATTTGGATATCTAGAGCAAATATCCATATCTGTACAGTTAATATTTTATAAATTGAAAAAAACAGGTTTAAATATTGGATAGATATCCAAAATTTAATGGATATCCGAAATTTAATATTTAAAATCTAAATATCAAAAAAATTAGAAAAAAAACTGTAGATGGAAAAAAAAAAAACAAAAAAATGGAAAGTAACGGCGAAGCTGACCCAATTGAATGCGTCAAGCTAAAAACCAAACCCACAACTCTTGTAAGATGTTTTTTCTTCTCCCAAAAGACTCAAACAATCATCTTCTTCTACTACTTCTTTATCTTTTCATTCTTTTCGATTTCTCAAACTCCAAACCTGACTAACCCTAGTGCTGATGCAACTATTGAACTCTCCAATCATCTCGATTCTATGATTTCTTCTAGAGATCCAGATGCTCTCTTTAGCGGCGGTGGAATCAGGTTTTCATCTCTAAAAATTTAATCTTTTGTTTTTTAAAACACAGATTCTTCAATTTAGGGTTTTTGTTGTTTTTGTAGCTTTTTAGCAGGAACAAAAACTGTCAAGTTTAGTTATGGATATTCTTGTCTTAAAGGTAAAAGATCAACAATGGAAGATTACTTTGAAACAAGAATCTCTGATGTTAATGGACATATGGTTGCTTTCTTTGGTGTCTTTGATGGTAATGGTTTTGTAAAAACTCAATCTTTTTTACATTATATGGTTTCTAATGTCTGTGTAATGATGTTGTTTTAATAATAGGTCATGGTGGAGCAAGAACTGCAGAGTATTTAAAAAACAATCTTTTTAAGAATTTAGCTAATCATACTGATTTTATCTCAGAAACCAATAAAGCCATTGGTAATAAAATGAGTTCAAAAGTTTGAGTTAGCTTTTACATTGGGTTTTTTTAAAGTTTTAAATTTTGATGTTTCAGTTGAAAGTTTTAAGCAAACTGATGAAGAGTATCTAATTGAAGAGATAGGACAAGCCAAAAATGCAGGCTCAACCGCATCAACTGCTTTACTTATAGGTGATAAGTTGATCGTTGCTAATGTTGGTGATTCTAGAGTTGTAGCATCTAGAAATGGTTCAGGTTTGCTTCTTTTTCCTATGTTTGATTAACATTTGTTTTGTGATATTTGATTGATCTTTGTTCTTGTTATGTAGCTGTTGCACTCTCGAATGATCATAAACCTGATAGATCTGATGAAAGACAAAGGATTGAAGATGCTGGTGGCTTTATTATTTGGGCTGGTTAGTCTTCTTATATTGTTTCTTTGAAGTATCTTGTGGTTTAGATCGCTTAGTTATTAATCGTTCTTCCATGGATTACATTAGGAACATGGCGAGTTGGTGGGATTCTTGCGGTCTCTCGTGCATTTGGTGATAAGCAACTTAAGCCATATGTAATTGCAGAACCAGAAATTCAGGTACTTAAGATAGTTCTCACTCTCCTCTATGTTCTAAGCATTTAATATAAGAATCTATAAGTCATAATCATTACTCTCTTATACCTTCTTAGGAAGAGGATATAAATACATTGGAGTTTATTGTTATTGCTAGTGATGGACTGTGGAATGTTTTGTCAAACAAGGTTAGTTTCTAGATAAAAGCTGATGTTGTGGCACTAGTTTGTGGATACTTACCTAACCAGTGACCACACTCTCAGGATGCTGTGGCAATAGTAAGAGATATTTCAGATGCGGAAACAGCATCAAGAAAGCTAGTGCAAGAAGCTTATGCACGGGGTAGCTGCGATAATATCACTTGCATAGTTGTTCGATTCGAGGTTCCTTGAGAAAGAATCAAATTCATGTTGTGATTTTGCTGTGAATGTGTCATTTCGAGAAAGAATATATAAAGTCATATTGTTATGTTTATTTAGCCTAACAGCATTAATACATTGGGTTAGATAATTGGAAAAAAAAAAGGATTTGATTACATAGTTGCAACATTCATATAAGGTAAGGTTGCTTTAATGTACTTACTACTTAGGTGACTTGTTTTGTGGAGGTCTTGCCATGGATTGGTTTTACCTTTGAGAACAGTTTTTTCTTCTTCTTCTTTGAGATTGCCGGAGTAAAAGGTGCTTCCTCCTCCTCCTCCGGACTTTCTTCTTCTCCCGATGAGTTCTCGAAGAAGAGGAGTAAACAATCTCCTTCCCTTTGTGTTTATTACTTTCTGTTTCAGCTTATCCAGACCAATGTTTACTACCAAACTAGTCTCTTTTTCGGGTTGGATGATTCTGCCTGATCATGTGTAGAAACCTTATCATTTAACCAGTGCTAACTTTCTTCACAAGTGCTGGTTTCTTCTTATGATTCTTTCTCGGTTTCAGACCTTTGTTTTCCAATTGGTCTTTCTTCTTTCTTGGACAAGTAGGCATCAGTTGAGTGAGCTGTAGTCTTACTACACTATGGTTAGTTTTAAAAATATACACTTCTGGATAGTTTGCATTGTTGTTTGATTCGACAGTTATTGAGAAAGAACCAAAGTCATATGTTTCTTTCTCCTTCCATGTTTTGGTTTTTTAGCTAACCAGCACTAATACAGTCATACTTATAGGTTATATAATTAAGAAGGGAAAAAAAAGATTTAACTATAAGATTCTTATGTCTCCTTAATTTACTTCTAATAAGTCTTCAAGATAATCAATAGCAATAAAGATCTCTTACACTTATGTTTCAACTTCTTTAGTCTCCTCATCTTCAATCTCACCATCTTCCTCCACTTTAGTATCTTCTTCATTCTTCAACTTCTTGTTTTCCAAGAACTCAAGGAGGCCTTTAAGCGCGATATCAGCATTCTTACTTGCCATGAGCTGTTGTGTAACTTCAGCTGGAGTTGCATTGACCTCAAGTACAAGCTTTTCAATCGGATCAAACAAAACATGGTCATTGGTTTTGAGGTACATAGCTACAAGCTTCTTGAACACAAATGGTGTACAATTGTCCATGAGAATGTGTACATCCATTCTTCCTGGTCTAAGTAATGCCGGGTCGAGTTTCTCCTTGTGATTAGTTGTGAAAATTATGATCTTTTCTTCTCCACAACTTGACCAAAGCCCATCTACAAAGTTCAATAGACCTGACAAAGATATCTATCCACAAAGGTTCAAAACAGAGAGGTTAATAAAAACAGAGGAAGTTAATAAAACAGAGTATGTAAATAAAACAGAGGAAGTATATAAAACAGAGGATTTTTTTTTCTAACATACCCCAACTAACTTCTTCTTATGCTTTTGTGGCTGATCATCATCTTCATCTCCACCATCTTTTTTCTTGTTCTTACGTCTACGAGAAGCATCAGCTCCACAATCAATGTCTTCTATAAGAAGAATAGACCTATTCTTGGTAGCTGTAAGAATCTCTCTCAACTCACCATCATCTCTAACACTCTGAATCTGAAGATCATAGATATGATACTTCATATGATTAGCAATGGCAGCTACCATTGAAGATTTTCCTGTACCAGGTGGACCATAAAGAAGATAACCACGTTTCCAAGCACGTCCTACGTTCTTGAAGAAGTCTTTTCCTTTAGAGAAAGAATCAAGATCGTTGATCAATGTCGTCTTAAGTTCAGGCTCAACAGCTAAGGTTTCAAAGGTTGTATGATGCTCGAAAATAGCAGATTCCCATTTAGATCGGTCTTGGTTATAAGTAAAGATCTTTAGATTCTCACGATGACTCATTATCTTCTCTGCGGATTTAGCTAAGTATGTGAAGTAATCTGTCATTATCTTCTCACGAAACTCTTTCTTACATGTCAAATGAAAGTACCTAAAACATAACAAAACATGTAAGAACAACAACAACAAAAACAGAACAAAACAAAACAAGAGTGTTATGTAGTTTTCATTACCGTTTCTCAGGAAGATACTTCTTAGTTTCAACAGAATGAAGAGTCCACTCAAGATGAATCCCTTCAAACTCATCAATGATCTTTGTATTTACAGGGATTCCAAGTTTTGGTTTAGCTACTGGATTCTTAAGATTACTCGAACCCACCAAAAGTTTTCCAGTAGAGAGTCCAGCTAAACGAGTAGGTAAATAAACTTCAGCTGCACGAAACGTTTGATTCTCAACAAACTCCCATCTTTGTTCTATTACAAAAGTGAAGTTTGTTTGGAAATAAGATGAGAAGAAGTCAACTACTTTCAAAGCTATGTATTCTCTGATACGTTTAGGTACAATCTCGTTGAGAATTGTACGAAAGATCATAGTGATTGCTGAGAAAGATGTGTAGAGAGAAAAAACAGCGGATACAGAAGGGACTTGACTATAAAGATTCGCCATTTTTTATGTGTTTGTGTTTGAACAAGGATGATAATGAAAGAGTAGTGTGTTAGGTGTTTATATAATGAGTCCTGAGAGTGGTGAACAAGAAAGTTTGAGTTTTAATTATTAAAAAAATTTAAAAATAAAGTTATGATTATTTTTGTTTTTCCGAGAAAGTGTAGGAAACTTGGGTAGAAAAGTCCAAGAATGGACGAAAGAAAGTGGAAGACGTCATTTAGGTCAAGGATGAAAATGACAAGGTGAGTCATAATCATATACTTTTAAGACTTCAAATATGATTAATGTTTATTTATATACTAAGATATTTCACAATGAATATTTATGTTATGCATGCAAAGTAACTTTGAATTATGTATTATTAGGTTGGGGTACAAGGTATATATTTATATTTATTTTGAATTAAATGAATAATCGGATATTTA
This sequence comes from Leavenworthia alabamica, assembly GCA_000411055.1. NCBI lineage: Eukaryota > Viridiplantae > Streptophyta > Magnoliopsida > Brassicales > Brassicaceae > Leavenworthia > Leavenworthia alabamica. The sequence continues at coordinate 163,493 of KE156283.1, forward strand.
TTAAATATAAATTAATCGTAAATATTTTATTTATTTTGTAATATTTTAAAATTAATTATAAAAATAATTAAATATCTAAAAAAATTAAATTTATTTCAAATAACAATATTTTTTTTTAAATTATATATTTTTCTTATTTATATAATTAGTTTAATACATAAATTTTTATAATTTCCAAGTGAATTACAATTTACAAGTGATTAGGTCAGTAGTGTGCTAATAAATTATGATGAATATGGAAGTACCAAATATAGTCAACATTATAAGTACTAGTTTTGTTTATGAATATTATAAAATCTAATTGAATTCATTTATAAGAAGAAACTGTTTGGACCATTGGTATGTTATCAAAATATATACATTTGAGTATATTATATAATATTTTTTCTGTTTTGGTAAAACAAAATCTATATAGTCTAGTAGTATGCAATTTTTTCATGGTTTTATTACCACTTGAATTAAAAAAAAAAAAAAGTGTTTCTTCCTCTAGTTGTAGGTCCAGCTCTATGTAATATATTGTTATTATTATTACACGCAAGGATAATAAGTGGAAACTGACGTGTAAATGAAACTGAGGTACAATGACAAAAGAGACTGGTCGTGGTCGGTAATGGAAAATATTAAAAAAGGACTTGTTGGCTAAGTAACAAAGATTCTCAATGGAGGGTTGTGATTTGTTTGAATCTCTAGCCAAAAGAATATACGAATTCTTTTATTAATAGTTCTTTTATCAATGGAGGCTAAGTGTGGTTTAACTTTATTTTAAAAAAGTAATTAATACGTCTACGACTAGGTAACGACAATGATTTGGTTTTTTATTCAGTTCTTATGCATATAAAAAATCATTTGAATATTTTAAAAATTTGGTTCTAATTCAGTTCAGTTTTTCTTAAATTTTTAGTTTAGAGTAATAAGGAGTAGTTATATAATAACAAATGATTGGTTTTCTATAAGTTATTAAAAATGTAGAAACTCTCTTATATGTTTATCAAAAAAAAATATAGAATATTCGTATCATGACATTTTTTACGTATGATATACACATCAACAAAAATCATGAATACTAATTTATTCTGATGCGAGTGTAAATCAATAATTACATGATCTGTAATTATTATTTTTTGATATAGATGTGAACATTGATTTAAGTATGATTATGAATGTATTATTATTAATTGACTTTATCAAAAAGCAGTTTCAATCATAATACCAACTTCGATGTGATTTTCACACCAACTTTGTTGTTTCAATGCATTTTTTTTTTCATCTTCAACAACACCAAATTTCACACTTATTTTTTCTATTATTATATTAAAATTATTTTTTTTTTAATTCTAATAGCCTGATAAATACTAACAATTTTTATAACTGATTAAACACAACATACTAATTTTCTAAATTAGTATACTAATTTAGGTATTTTGTATATTAAAATTTTCCGAATGAATATATTAGATTATATATTAACTACGATTAAATATTACATTACTAATTTAAAATATACAAAAGTTGATAATGTATTTATTTTTTACTTAGTTAGTTGTCATTTTATAAATTTGTTTATTATTTATCGTTTTATGTTTTAATGCATATTTTGACATATTTTACAATTGTATTCATATTCATTTAACTTATTAATTGATGATATCATTAAATAATGCACTAATTAGGAATAAAAATATTTTATTAATATACATAAAAACCTTAAACTAAATCTAATTTGAAATAGAAAAAGTTTGTTGATAAACAATAATTTAATTATAAAACACTCTGACAGCTAATTTAAAAATATTTCAAATAACCAATATCTCATATTTATCGGTTCTTAATACCGGATTTTTATTTTAACTCAAATATTTAAGTTAACTCAATTAAATATTTCTAGTTCAGATTTTGAATCGGATCGGATCAGTTTAAAATAATTAATTTATTCGGTTTATTCGAGTTGTTCGGATTATTCGGATTAAAATTTAATTTTTGAAATAAAATTATATAATTTTAATAGAATAAATCGATTAAATAAATTTTTTGGTTCGATTAATCCAAAAAAATTTTGCATTGATCCGACCCGAATAAACTTTGATCTGAACCGATTAATCCGAAATTTTTTTTAATTTATTCGGTGAATTTTAAAATTTCTGAACAATACGATTACCGAATAACCTGATCCGATTATTCGGAATCTACAGGACTAATTTAAACTTTCAAGCAGAAAATTTTGGATTTTGTTTCTTTAATACAAAAAGAAAGAAAACAATAATTGATTTTTGAAAGAAAATTCATGAAACTTATGTGCAAACCTCCCACATAGGTTAAGAAAGTGGAAAATGCCACGTAGGTCAACGGCAAGTCACATCACACTTTAGTAACGTAGTAGTAGCGCAGACGATTAGGTAAGAGGCGTGCTAATATAGACTTATGTGATATATATATATATGGATTTTGGAGAATATATATATTCAATAAGTTTTAAAAAGAATATTCTTGCACCATTTGAAATTAAAATGCATGGAATATTCATATAAAATGTATTAAATGAAATCCAATCCATACAAAGATGTGTAATGGTTATATTAAATTGTCCTAGATTTGACACATATATGTGTTTAAATTTATATTTTATCAATGCAAACTTACAAGTATATTCATTCAAGAATATAACTAGGCAACAAAACAACTTGCATGTAGACTAGAGAGATAAATAAAAGAAGGGAATAAAATGTATATAAAATTGTCACACGTAAGAAAAAATAAGTGGAAGCTGACATGAAAATTGATGTACAACAAAAAGAGACGAGTCGATTGTATCCCAAAGAAAATAAAATAAAAAAGTGAAAAATAAATAAAAGAGAAAAGATTCTTAATGGAGGGTTATAAATTGTTTAATTTTATATTTAATATTATTTTAAATTAAATGGTTGCACAAATGTAGGAGTCAAATTTAGATTTATTTTTCTAGTTAGATTTATTTATTTATGTGTTTTATAATATAAAGTATTATCATAAATTTCTTTTAATCACTTACTAAAATAGAAACATGTTAGTGAAAAAGTTATGCATAAGACCAATGAATTTTCTTATCATTATAATCCCAAGAACTGAGATTAAGTATCATCACCTCCATGAACTTGTAACTGTTCAGCTTCAAAGCTATATACACTACTCTTTACACAGATCTTGCTCCATCCTTGACTCAATTTCAACTTATGTTCATTCATATCATATCGTATCCTTACTGAGTTCTCCCAAACGCAATGTCATCTCATATATCTTAATCAGAACCATATAAGGAACGGTTCAGATTCTATCATTCTTTTCACAACAGTCTCAGTGAGTTTTGTGTCTCCGAGATCAACAGCTGCAGAAAGAATTGGTTCCCATATATAAGAGCTTAGTTCAAAGGGTATTTTCTCAGCAATGTTCTTTGTTTCATTGATCATATATGCTTTGTAAATCAATTCGATTATACCTACTTTATGAAATGTCCTCATCATCACTTGATTTCAATCTTGTTAATAAACAACTACGACTGAAAAAAAACATTTAGGCTCTCATAAATTTCTCAAGTATGAACAATTGAGTATTGTTGGCAAATTACACTTGTGTCTAAAACCAAAACAGAGAATGTACTCTTTGTCTCATAGAAGAAAAGTAATTAAGCTATGAAAAATAGACTTAGATTGAAACTTCCTTGAACTCAACAAGCCTTGATCATTCCCCTTTTGCTTTCCCTTTTCAAAAAACAAAACACAAAACCAAAGACTTCACATTTGTCTTTAAGGAAGAAACAAAGTTAAGTTAGCGCGAATTAGATTACATACCATTGCAGCATCTTTGAGAGGTCCCCAACACTCGATTCGATTGTATTTAGTTGTTCTTGAATGAAAATAAACCCATACATAAGCATCCATTAACTCAGGGTTCTCTCTAAACATAACTGAATCTCCATGTACTACAGCTTTTAGTACCTATCTCAAACACAATACCAAATAGTTAGTTAAGTTTTCACATTTCTTTAAGAACCGAATTGTCGAAAAAGATGAAGAAGAGAAGACTAACCAAAGGCAATTCCTTGGAGAATATATGATACCTAAGCTCAGCAGCAACATCTTGCAATAAACTCATACCACTCACACAACAATGAATATGTAATCGGAGATCATTATTCACCTTCTTCCACTCAGCAACTACATCATCTTTTTTATACCAGCCTTCAAGTTGATCCAAGTTTATGACATTGGAGATGGTTAAGGTTAAGTTAGCAGTGTAATCACAATGAGAAAGAATATAAGCTCGCGGCGTAATAATTCCTTTGCTACTCTTGTTCTCTACTAACTCTCCTAAGAACTCCACTTTAAGCTTTGAGGAATCAAAGTTTGCTTGTGGAACCAAAACCCGAACCGCCTAAACACAATCATTAGACATTAACAATATCAACCAACTCCATAACATAAACATGTTAACAAACAAGTTTAGTGTTTAATAATCAAAAGAAAGATTCATTTTTTCTGAAACAGCAATAGAGATTAGAGTAGTTATGATTTCAATTGGGCTAAATTGTAAAACTTTAGCTTAAATTGGGATCAAACAAGAAGCTAAGAACTCTACTTTGAACTTTGAAGATTTTAGTTTTGCTTGTGAAATCAAAAGCCTCACAGACTAATGTAACCATTAATATTCACAATAGCAACTAAACTCTACTACAACTACATAATCATATAATCCAAGATTTCAAAGAAAAGATTCAATATTTATTAGGTATCAACAGAGATTGAGCTCAAAAATGGATCCTTTATCATTTTCAAGACCTCAAATGCAAAGATTTTTCTTCAATTGGTCTCAAACTCAAAACTTTAGCCAAACCCAATTCCACAATTACACAAAGCTTGTAACTTTAACTAAAAAATCAAGGAGGATTAGAACAAAAACTACACTAAAAATTTGGCTAACCTCGGAGACTAAGGTGTTGTAAGAGACACCACCGTCACTAATGGCTGAACTTCGAGGAACACTAAATCTTGTCTTCAAAAGCTTTCTATTGAAACAATGGCGGTGACTGATGATTTCCCTATTGGGATGAGACAAAACAGGATTGAAGTAAGAAGGAACGATGTAAAAGGCCATGGAGGTACATAACATCAAGGTTAATGACATGAACAAGAACAATGATGAATCTTCATCGTTCATCTTCAACCATTTTTGTCTGAGAGTGAAAGAGATGTGGAAGAATGTGTTTCAGAGATATATGCAGCCACAAATTCACTCAGAGCTTTTTTTCTCCACACAAATTCAATTTACAGTTTTGATTTTTTGGATTTTGGATTTGTATCGAAATATTGTGATTGGTTGAATTGAGTTGAGCATTGTTCCACGTAAGCAATGTCTCTAGATAATGAGTTATGGCTTTAATAATTTTAAGTCAAAAACTATGGTCCAAGTTAAAATAAAATAAAAATATATTATTACTATTTAATTAAAAGTTTGCCAAAAGAAAAAACCAAAAGCTCAAGAGTCCCTTCTCTCTATATCTCTCTTCGTAGTTACTTTCACATTATAATTCTTTATTTTCTTTTATATTTAATTAAAACATGTTAATTTTTAAACACAATGTTAATTTTTATCTTATTTTCATACATTATAACAGATTAATTCAATCATTAATTTTTCATTATTATTTTATATATCTATACGCTTATAAGAGTGCAATAATTAATAAATCTAGTACATTATGTGATTTGTTTGAGTTTAATTTGCTTAAATATAAAATTATTTTATCATAATCTATATCATATATTTTAAATGTTATTTTGACATTTTTATATATGTGTAAAAGTCTTTGAAATCAACAGAAATAATTTATTTAATAGTGTTTTTAATCCTACAAAATAAAAATATATTATATAATTATTAGTTTAATTTATATTTATCAAAAAACAAAATTTATAAAAAATCTATGAGATAGTGAAAGCCAGAAAGAACATCTTTCTTCCTCGATAGGTATGGTCAAAACCTAACAGTAACTTTATTTTATGTAGTAAATGTTCAGTTTTTTCTAGTAACTAGACTGTAACCGTATTAAATGGTTAATAATCATAATCGTTAACCATATAAATATATTAGTTATGGTTAACTGTAAATTATCAATCGTAACCGTAAGTAATCATAACCGTGTAAAAGCCGTTAGTGAACCGTATAATATAACTGTAGTACTATAACTATAACCATTATAAAAATAAAATCAAAATATATATAAATAATTATATGTAAATATTAGTTAAAATATATTATCTAATTTTTGTAATAGATATTAAATATATATTTGTAAAATTATGATTGATATTATTTTTTTGTTATTAGTAAATAAATAAATCAAATTTAACTGTATATAATCGTAATCGTATATAACTGTAACCAGTTTTAACTGTAACTGCATTAACTATATATTAAATGATTAAAGTTAAAACTAAAAAGTATTATAAATATAATTTGCGATTAATTAACTGTAACTGAAATAATCGTAATCATGGGTATACCTAATCATCGATATTTTGACTTTGATGAGGAATAGAAAGAGACCGCGAGCAGTGGTTCAGTGTACATTAGTCCAAAGATGTTGTTGTGAGCCCTGGACAAACGGATCGGGTTGTTCGAATCGGATTGGTAAAATCCAAAATAGATCGGATTCGGATTAATCGGATATGAGTGATTAAATTGATCTTATAATTTTATTTCTAATTCAGATTTTGGATCAGATTGGATCGGGTTAAAATAATCAATTTATTCTGTTTATTATGGTTGTTTAGATTATTCAAATTAAAATTTAATTTTTGAGGTAAAATTATATAATTTTGATAGAATAAATCAATGAAATAAAATTTTTGATCCGATTAATCCGAATTTTTTTTGCATTGATCCGATCCGATTAAACCTTGATTTGAAACATTTAATCCGAACATTCTTTTCAGTTTATTCGGTGAAATTTAAAATTTTTAAACAATCTGATTACTGAATAAACCGATCCATTTAATTCGATTAATCCGAATGCCAAATGATATGCGTGGTGATGTCTTCGATTTCCGCAAATTTTTAATGCAAAATGTTTAACTAAATTTTTTGTTTTTGCTTTAGACAGCAATTTGTATTGGGCCGGACCTGGCCACGAGAATCTGTTGTTGAATCTTATAGCATCTCAGTGGGCTTCCCTACGTAAACTAACTAAACTCCAAACGAACTCTTTGAGAGAGTTAAACTAGTTTGATTGGTAACGTTTCTATCCCTTCATTCCTCATTGCCCAAACTGGTTAAATAATAGCTACACCTTTATCTTTGAAGTTTTACCAACAAATATTAGATTAAACCATAGATTATTGTGTAACTAAAAAGTGCTACAAACCCATTTTTCAATGTATTGTACTTGTCATGAAAACTTTATTTATCAACAAATAATCACATAAAATAACATTTGAAACCCTAGAAAGATCAATAGTTTAAGTACAAATCTTGTATACAATTTAGTTCTTGAAGCACCAAGTAGAGAAGTTCTGAAGGGTTGTGTTGTCAACTCGATAGCCTGACTGTGTAAATCTCTTGAGCTGATCCCAAGTAAAGTCAGGATATTTCCTAGAAGCTTCGTCACCTTCCACAAGTTCAGGAGGAGGTATGATGATCTTGTCTTCTCTAGGACAAGAAAAGAAAACTAATGACCTTCTCACTTTCTCCTTATTAACTACTGCTCTGTGAAAACAACTCTTGTAGTTTCCATTTGATAATGCCTTTTCAATCATATCCAAAAATAACATATCATGTCACACAATACATAAATCATATTATTTATATTAGTGTAATCTATAAATTGACTAGTTATTTTTATTTTTAAGAAAAACAGAAAATAAGATATTTATATATATAGGCATGACCATGACCATGTTAGGTTTATGGTTAGTTGATGGCTGGTTATATATGAGTATAATTTTTTATAATTTTAATATTTATTATTTATTATACGGTTAAAACGGTTACAGTTAAAATAAGATACGATTAAAAACGATTATTGTTATATACAATTAAATTTTGATTAATTTACTAATAATATAGAAAATAATATTTGTAATATTTTAATCAAAATATATTTAATATTTATTGCAATAATTAGATAATGATATTCTAAGTAATACTTATCATAATAATTGATTTATTACATTTATTTTTATTTTTAAAATGGTTATGTTTATACTACGTACTATTGTTATACCAAACGATTAGCTAACGATTTTTATATGGTTACGGTAATTACGATTACGGTTAATAATGTACCGTTAACTATAACTAATATATTTGTACGGTTAACCGTTATATTATTAACAAATAAATACAATTACGGTTAAAAACTAAACGATTATCATACAATATACCATTACAGTTAGATTTTAATATATATATACATATTTAAATTCACCAATGAATGTCAAGTAATTAATATCCACATTTGTCAAAACACAAGTGTTTGCATTGAAAAAAGTGTTGTCCAAAAGTCATATCTAATACTTTTGTCGTTGTTATAAAAGATCTGGTAGCTATATTTATTAAAAAGAAACGTACCATGAAAGTGTCTCCAACGTTAACGACAAGAGCACCGGGACGAGGTCGTACGATCTGCCACCTACCTTCGGCAAAGACCTCCAAGCCCACGACATCATCTTGTAGTAGAATGGTTATAGCCGTTGGGTCATTATGTGGACCTACACCTAGGGCTTTCTCCGGCTCCTTGCACGGTGGATAATAGTTACATCTAAAGATAGCACTTCCGTCTTCGAAAAATCTCCGGTAATATTTCCGGTCTTTTAAACCCATACTTATTCCCAATAGCTCCATTAACTCCATTGTTAAACCGTTCATTGCATCGCAAAATTCTTGAAACACTTGACTGAAACAAAATAAACAAAAATAATTAAATAATTTTTCTTTAAACATTATAATATGTAATAATATATCCAAGGGTTTTGTCATATAGCTAAAATATATATGCATGCAAATGATTTACCCTATGTTTTGATGGTCGTCACCTAGCCTTGATGTTATAAACTCTTCAATGACTTGAGGTGGACCATTCTTGTAAGCCAAAGTCAAAGTCTCATTCCATGGAAGATTCGATGAGAATCTCTGGCTATGACCTGCGGTGTAGCCAGAGATATTCCCTGGAGTTCTGTAAGCTTTTAGTTTCTCATCTTTGGATAGTCCAAAGAACAAGCTCGATGTGTTAAGAGCCTTCTCAGCCAAGCCTGGTTTGAAGCCATGATTGATCACTAGAAATGTACCATGAGCCATGCATGCTTCTCTCACGGCTTTAGCTGCAAGTTGTGTCTTAGCCTCATCGCCGTTTAAGAACCCACTCAGGTCGATGGTTGGGAGGTTGAGGTCACCTTTTGAAGGTGTCACGTCTTTTTCCGGCCAGAAGAACTCCGCCGGAACACTTTGTTGACTTTTGAGCAGAGAGAAATCAGTGTCGGAAGAGTTCATTAGTCTTGAAAGTCATTTAACTTCACCATTTTGAAGGGGTTTATATAGAGATGTGTAGTAGGTTTATAAGGGTAAACTGGGTATTAATGTAAAGATTGACAGATTTTTTATCTGTCTTATCCCTTTTAAATTTTTATATATCATTTTTGGTCATTATGTTTTCAATATATAGAAGCTTAAATAACAAATCAGATTTTATGATAGTAAACAATGTCAATATATATAGAAGCTTAAATAACAACGTGTTACGTGGAGGTATTACTTATTACATTTAAAACAAGTATGTAATACCTACACGTTGACATTTACAAGATAAGGATGTTTCTGTTCCTAATATATTGATATTTAAGATTTTTATACATATTAAAAACATAATTTTTACTTTTTATTCATGATTTCATCTTTATCTTTATTATTTTTTCTATTTTTATTTCTATTGTTTAGATTTTTTTTTCTAAAAGAAAAACATACTCATTATCTAGTTTTAAAATTAAAATTTTATAAATAAAATGAGCAAAATCTATCTTTTACAAACAAACAAAAACCTAGATTATATTTATTTTCATGTTTAATATATAGAATAAGAGATTATTCTTAGACATATAAATACTATAATATATTTATTATTTTATAAATTAATATATAAAATTAGATCCAATTTTTTTTTAAATAGATGTATTTTTTAAATTTAAATATTTTTGAAAAAGAGCCAATATATTCAAAATTTTCACATGTTTTTTGCTCTCTACTAATGAGTCCAGAATAAACAAATATTTCCTAAAGCCTCCAATGATCTTGGGCCGAGGCTAGCCACTATGTACGGTTTCTAACTATTTGGTTTATCAACCGGGCAAGGTGGTCGAGTAAGGGTAATCACAATGGTTGTTTGGGTTTCTTGGATAGACGAATGCATGGAGGAGGACATAATCAAGATTAGGGCTAGTCATTTGGGTAAGTTGATCGGATTCGGATAAAATTCATTTGGGTTTGAGTATATCGGGTTTAGGAATGCAATGAAATAATTTTGTCGGGATCGGATTCGGGTACAAATCAATTTCGAGTAAAAATATTGACAAAAGAAAAAAAAATTGTTATATTTAAAATTTTTTATCTAAATTCTTACAAATATAATTAAAATTTTGGTATAATTTAGTTATTTATATATATAATTAGAATTTGGGTTTAGGAGTGTAGCTTCTAATGGAATAATTTTCGTCTTTTCGGATTCGAGTTCGGATTCGGATAGTGTTTTTCTGATTGGGTTCAGATTAGATGCTTCGGGCTAGTTTTTTTTACCAGGCCTAATCAAGATTGTTGAGCCATTACTCCAATATTGAGTTCATGAAACTTATATGGACAAGGATATAGTATTTGAAAACTTACACAAAGTTAGTTTAACTAATCGAAAAGATAACATTAAAAACATTGCAATTATAATTTCAAGGAGTTTATTTTTTTCTGTAGGCTCTCAGAATTCTGTCTTGAAAGGTCTGTAAATCTTGAGATCATTGACAATGCCAACTATTGATCCGGCGGCCGCGGCTATCGATACAACAAGACATGCCAAACTCAAGACTTGAAGACAAACCCACTTTGTACTCCATCTAGGTACATTCTTTTGCGAAATATACATTTCCACCGGAAAATAAACCGTTAACGGCCAAAATCCGATAGCCCCCAAGAGACCAAGAACATCATTAAAGAAAGGCATTAGCATAGAGATCAATGTTGTTGTTATAACGAAAACCGTCCTCCATACGAGTCTAAAGAGATTTAACTTGAAGGGTTTGAACCTGGGAAAGAGTTGGATATTTGTTTCATTTGTAATGAACTTACTCTCTGGATACCTCTTGGCAGCTTCTTTTTCGACGAATGCGAATAGAGGTTGGCAATAGACCTGGTATGCACCAACTAAATGGATTACTATAGCGAGATTGGCTATGTCAAGTAACCAAAATGGGTTCATGAACCCTCCAGCAGCAACGAGATTCCCTGGTGCGGAATCTCCGAATG
>KE156283.1:181692-210936 GCA_000411055.1 Leavenworthia alabamica
GAATCCGAACAATTTTTTAAAATATTTTCGAATCTTTATTAAATACACGGAACCAAAGAACCGAACCGAAGAAAAACCGAACCAAACCGAACCGGAACCGAACCGGAACCGATTTTCTAAAATACCCGAATGGTTCTTATATCCCTAGAACCGAAGAACCGAAGAACCGAGGAACCGAACCGAAACCGAACCGAATACCCGAACGCCCAGGGCTAATTAAGACCATTAAAAGTTGGTCAGTAAAGTCCCTTTGAATATCTGTTACACTCACTTGTCTGTATGAAATAGTTGACCTTTTTAATATCCACCATTGAAAATTAAGTCAAACTTAGAAAAGATGCTTCTCACACGCAAACACATAATAATAATAATATAATATCCTTAAATAATTCGCAAGTTGATAAATAATGTACAAAAATAAGTATATAAAGAATGCATAAATTAATTATACGTTTTTTTATTCGATTTTTAAATTCGGGTAAGCAAGAATAAAATACTCTTGGTGAAATCCAATGGTCAAGATGTGCCCATGCAGAGCTGTATTTGCATTTAATAAAATCAGACTCTTAATTATAATGAATTTATGTCTTTTAAGTATATTAAGACAACGTGTTACTTCATGCAGGTTTATGTTTTAATTATTGCACACATACACACTTATACATCTTAAGAAAAAAAATTGACTCGAGAGTAATTTTCATCCATAGACTATATAATTTCTATGCAACATTTATTTACTAATTAATATATATATATATATATATATATATACACCATGCATTATTAATATATATTATTGAAACAAACCAGTCAACCATCAGTGATATTATCTACTAAAAATGGTTGCAAATATATATTAAAAATTTTTAAGAATTTATAGAATCAAATGATGGAAACTTTGATAATTTTCTTTTGGTCTATATATGTTATTTTTAGAACCAAAACAGTATCTGGAATTTAAGAAATTTTAAGCAAAGTTAAAAAATAGGATTTCTAATATAGATAAGAAAAAATAAATATAGTTTTTTATATAAAATAATGTTCGATTTTAAAATTCAAGTTATATATAAAAAAAATTTAAAAGATAATTTACTATTTCAATTTCTTTTTGGTAATTTTATATAGAAAAATAAATAAAATAAATAAAAATATATAATAATATCAGTTATATATTTTAAAAAAAATTAATGAAGCTAAAAATAAGAATCTTAAGCGGTTGTCGACTGCATAATTTATATTATATAGTTTGGTCATTTCATTTAGTTACATTTTTGCTTTAGGTCGATTATATAGCTTAAGGTAGTCGAATTCAATATTTGTGAACTATATTATAGAAGAATAAATATGAATGTTCTTATGGGTGGGCATGAGGCATCAAATGCCAAATACTTCTCGTAAAGAATAAACTAATTAAACAAAATGAGTGGTGGCTTAGTGCTTGTACAAAGGGTTGGTTCTCTTCTACACTTAGTTTAATATATTTTTGTAGTATGAAGATGCATTTTTTAAATCGACAAAAACCTTCGAATACCAAAAAAGATTATGATATAAAAATAATAATTAAATATTAAAAGAAAAATAATTAATATTTTTACCATATTTTATAAGAGGGTTTCAACGTGTAGATCATATTTTAAAATGTAATGTGGATTTTATTAGTACCATTACCATATTATCATCCAAATTCATTACATGCATGTTTTAAACGTGTCGTATGAATTTAATAGTTTTAAGCACTACAACTTTTTATTTTATTTTAAAATTTACACTTCATTTGTTTTGTTTTTGATAAATAGGATAATGTAGTGGAGTGGTTCAATTTCAATACACAAACATGAACACATAAGTATATTGATGACCATCCATTACAATAAGAGATAAAGGTTCTACTCAATCGAGAACCATCCAAAATTATTCGATTAGATTCTTTCATATAATTAAATTCTTGATATATATTCGTATGCGGCTAAACTTTGATACATCCACTAGTTCTGAAAAGTATGTTCATGTCTTTATATACAACTAGTGTAATTAAATAATAATAATAATAATAATAATTTCAATGTCCAATAATTCAAAGAACAAGTTAAATAATAACAAAAAATATATCAATATTTCCGTTAACAGCAAAACTAGATCCAGATAAATCAAGAGAAATGCCAGATAAAATTATATTAATTATTTAATTAAACATAAATATTGTTTTTATTAAAATTATAAGTTATGGTTGAATATTTACTGTTTAATTATATTATTTATTGTTTAAAGTTTAAAATTTTGATTTAGAGATCATGGTTTAATATTTAAGGTTAAAGTTAAATATTTAAATTTTAGAATTTAGAGTTTAATATTTAAGATTAGAATTTAGTATTTAATGCTTGATTTTAATATTTATTGTTTAAAATTTATGTAATTTTAAAAATAATTTAAAAAAATAAAATTTAATTTTAATTTAATTAAATTATTAAATAATAATTTTATTCTAAATATTTGTAGAATAAAAAATAAATTTAGTAATATTTAAAAATTTGCCATATATAAAAGTTCGTAATCAAATTTATACATGTATATATAACATAGGATATGAATTCTATGATTGAATATATATATAAAAACAAATATGATTATTGAATCCCAAGAAAAAAGAAGAAGCCAACTTTATTCGGCTATTCATATATGATTATCTCTTACGTAGTAACATACATGTTACTATATATTGGATCTCAATGAGAACTTTTATCCTACAACACAATTTGCTAAACAAATTTGAATAAATTGGTTTAATAAGCGTAACAATTGAGAAGAAGAAGAATATATAAAAAAAAAGAAATTAAGAAGAAGAAAGAATTACGGGTTTTCTGCAAAAAAAGCTTTTATCTTTTTATTTTTTTGCAAAATTAATTTTCACACGAAAATTGTATAACACAATTTTACAAACTCAAAAAATCTTGCAATATAGCCCACGCGTATATCGTTGACGTGTCACCGTTTCGTTCTGTAAAAATGTTGACGAAAATAACAAAACAACGTCAATTTGATACAAGGGTTAATTTGCAAAAATAAAAAGTTTGATTGTTGTTTTGCATAAATTTTTTTTAAAAAATTGAATTTAAAAGTTACTTTTTATTTCAAAACTCTTTAAAAATATTATTTATATAATTTATGTGCTTATATCATTGGTGTTAATTAATTATTTATAATCAAATTGTTTATTTTTTGTATATGCTAATCAAGCATTTTTATTTTTCGTTGTTTATACTATTTTTACGATCAATAAATAATAAAAATAAAATTCTTTTGCAAATTAACCCTCGTATCAAAACGACGTCGTTTTGCTATTTCCGTCAATTTTTTGACGGAACGAAACGATGACACATCGACGATATACGCGTGAGTTATATTGCGGAGTTTTTTAGAGTTCATAGGATTTACTTGTATAACTTTCGTGTGAGGATTGATTTTGCCCCAAAAAAAAAAATGGATGTTTTTTTTCAGAAAACCGAATTATTAGTTAGTAGAATTTTCTTTATTAATGTATATAGATTGCAAAATGCAGGAAATACAAATGTTAGATTATTTAAGATACAAAGGTAACTAAAAGGTTAAAACACTGAATTCATATCAGAATTTTTGATACATATATATATTCAATCAATCACTAAATTTAAAAATATGACATTTTAAATCAAATTAACAAGTGAAAGCATAACACAGTGATCAAACTTTTCCATCACGAATAATATACAATAACTCAAGAGACTTTGTTTGGCTCAGCCAAGATCTTCACATCACTCGTCTTTGTAGATTCTTTGTAGGAGTTGTTAGGAAACATCTTGTTCTTGTTCTTTGATCCTCTGTCTCCATTGATGAAGAAGGGTTGATGTAGCACTGCAAATCTTGCGGTCTTTATGTTTTGTAAGTCTCTCGAGCTTCTCTATCATCTTCCTTAGTTCTTTAGGTTTTGGAGTGATGTTGAATCTCATGAGTAAGGTGAGAGCATCAACACAGCGATACGCTTTTGTTTGCCTAAAAGAACACCCTTAATGTTGGCCAAGTCAGCAGCTTTTTTTTGCTGATTCAAATAGCTCCACCATAGAAATATGGAGAAAAATGGGTGACTAATTACGATAAAAGATATACTCCAGTCTTTGTGAATGATAATCACTGGATATCGATTTGTATTAATTTATATCTTAGACAAATTGAAGTGTTTGATTGTAGTGAACAAAACAACAAAAGGTACGTGGAGGCATTCACATCACCATTCCTCGTATTATTAAAGAAATCCACACACAAATGTTTATGGTAAACTTCCGCTTTTGACACCTTATGAGATCATACATGTCACTATGCCATCTAGACTAAATCAATTAGCAAGTGATTGTGGAGTTTATGTCGCTGAAACATATCGAGTGTCATTGCAACAAAAGATCTAATGTTCATTGTGCGAATGGAGATATTGTAGATTTACAATAAGTTTAGGTATTTTCTTTGGCATTAAGAGTAGTGAATGTGTTCAGTAGTTTTGTACGTCTCTTCTTTGACTTTTTGTACTCAAATATTGCTCTTTTCGAAATGGTTGACCACATTTGACCACCATCGATGGATATAACGTTTTATTATATGTGCAGACATATTTTTATTTTCTTTCATGGTCACACCATGCCATGACCAATGCATACTACCTTGGTAGGTTTTGTTCTTTGACACATATATGAATATATCAGAACAATCAGAAGTATCATGAGCAGACGTGGACGATCAAAGATACAAAAAATCAACGTTAGAAATCAAAGATACAACGATTTTTGCAAAAATATAAAAACTTACTTTCTGGACTTATGAATATTGTATTCTAGTTTGACATGTTGATCTGTTGTGTCCTTTGTTATTACAACGGCTGCACTTGTGTCTCTTTGGTTATTGTGTTTCTTGTAATGATCTTATTTTATCTTCAACCGTTTCATATCTTTGTTTTTTTTGTCTACCATGACGCCTTCTTGTTTAAGGTGGTATAACTTTTGCAGCATTAACATGTTCAGAAACACACCATTTTTCTTTACAAATACCTATTGGATTAATAGTTTTCTCATATCGCGCTCTCCATGATATTTTTGTATGCACATCATCGACATATGAATATATATCATTCCCGATATGAAAAGCTGCTTTTATTGCGTGTCGGCAAGGAATTTTCTGTATTTGAAACTTTCCATATTAACAAGTTCTTCTTTCTAAATCAACAACGTAGTCCACTTCTTCACCTTTAACTTGTATGATATACAGACTAATCGGATAGGCTTTAAAAAATTTTATGTTTCTCGATTCTTCTAGAAATATTTTTCTCCACCTTAGTAACTAAAAGATACTGTTGTTTTGCACTTTCTTCTCTATGGTCATAAAAGCATTTTATTAACATTTCTCTAATGTTGTCTAACAAAAGAATTATTGGAAACTCTCTAGGAGATCTCAACGCCGCATTGATCGACTCTGCATAATTAGTGGTGTTAATGTTGTATCTATATTGAGGAAAATGACATCGAGTCCAAGTTATTACATCAGCCTCCTCTAAATAACCTTCAATCATAGGATTGATGCTGCAAATTTTCATGAATAATTCATCAAATTGAGCAACTCTATAAGCTTTGGAAGCTTTAGCAACCAAACCAGTTAAACTTTTTTTCTTAAAATATGTTACCACATTACCAATAAAGCGGTGGACGCAAATACCATATCTAGCCAGTGGATATATATTTTGAATATTTTTCCAGTAGAAATATGTCTATTAGACACAAATGATAATCCTTCATCATCTGATACAATATTTTTAAGTTGTCTTAAAAACCACTCCTATAAACATTCATTCTCAGAATCAGCAATTTTAAATGCCACTGGATACAATTTAAAGTTACCATCTATAGCTGTAGCAACTATTACAACTCTTTTGTATTTGCTCTTTAAAAATATTTCATCAACGACAATCACTTTCTGAATTTTTTTGGAACCTTCTTATTGATGGACCAAAAAAATAAACAAATATTTGAATCTCTGATTGCTATCAACTTCATAATTTGTATACGTGTCAGGACTCGCTTCTTGTAGCATGAGCAAATATTTTGGTATTTTAGCATAACTTTTCTCAAGAATTCCTCTGATTTCGTTAATAGCATACTCACGAGATTCCCAAGCTTGAAAGTAAGTTAGATCACATCTGTAACATCTGTGATCTCGTTAAGAATCATAAAGTCAGTTTAGGGTTATGGTTTGTCGAGTTTAGTTTAATGAAATGTTTTGTCGATCCTAGCCAGGTCGGATTGTTGTGATATTAAACCGAATAAATCAAACCATAGCAGTTGGACCGACCCATAAACCGAGTTTGTCGCTGTGGATTAATTTCCTGAGTTCAAATAATCCGAGTTTTGTTGAGATGGTCTCATAGAGACTGTGGGAATTAAGATTTAATTGGGTTTGGAAGCCCAAAATAATTAATTATATAATTAAAAAGAGTTCGAGTTGGAAATTCTACAGATTTTTAGTTATGAATTAATTAAGAGAATGAATCATAAAAGTCCTAAAAGAGTTAATAAATAATTAAAAAGAATTGGACTTTGAAAAACTCTATTACTTTTAATTATTATCAATGATTTATTTAATTTAAACCAAAAGCCCAAGAGGTAATTAATTGTTCACATATGGGGCTGATGGGTTAGAGTTTTTAATTGTGATTTAAAGAGAATCTGGGTCTAAAAAGCCTAAAGATTATTAAGTGATTAGGATATCATTTAGAAAGATCAAAAATCACAAAACCTAACCTAAAATACATAAAAAAATTGCAGACCTTGGGAGAAGAGAGGAGAAGCCATCGATATCGAAGTTTGTGCCAGCCACCGTCGGAAATCGTTTTTCCGGCCACACAAATTAAAAAAAGCAGCTTGAATTTAATTATCAGATCAAAATCAACATTGATTTAAACAGAATTAGTGAACGTTAAAATATGGTAAATACATATAATTTAAAAATATACCGATTTTACAAACTATCAGATTGATATAT
The DNA here is from genome assembly GCA_000411055.1 of Leavenworthia alabamica. NCBI lineage: Eukaryota > Viridiplantae > Streptophyta > Magnoliopsida > Brassicales > Brassicaceae > Leavenworthia > Leavenworthia alabamica. The sequence continues at coordinate 188,746 of KE156283.1, forward strand.
TTTTATATACAAAAATATTATGCTAAATCTTTTTAATCAAAGGACTTGTTTATTAAAATTGGTGGGTTGAGCAAACTGATTGGGTTGTCTTGTTTCACCCAAATAGAAGTGGACATACATAGCAATGAGATGGTGCAAAATTCAAATAACATCTCATAATTATATAAAATTAAATTTTAATTGTAAATATGGGATTTTAGCATATTTAAAAATTTCATGACACCGCCACACCAATGAATCGTAACATGTATATATCAAAACCATGCGCACGTTTGACATCTAGTCGTATAAAATTCACTGAATTAAATTAAGTATTGTTATAAAAATAGGAAAAGATAAATCAGGAAGATACATAAATAGTTATGGTTTTAGGATTTATGATTTCTCCTCTCCTCTGTCAACCTTTGAAAATATTGTTTTGTTTGTTTGTTTGTTTATTAGACAAGCTGTTCATTGATTCTTGTCTGAACACAACAAAAGGGAGAGGTTGGATTCTTATTGAAAATACTTGTCTCTACAATGTTGACTTGATTAAAAAAAAAATCATTTTCATTTGTTTTAAATCATTTTTCATTTGTTTTTTTTTAATTCAATTGGATCCAAACCAATCATCAAATACTCATTGCAACATTTGAATATTAGGAGCAGCGTTTGCTGCGCCAAGGAGGAGGGAGTTGTGTAACGTTTTCAATTAAAGGTAAATTTATAAACGAATTCTTCATTTCATTTCTTAGAAATGAGTTAAACCTTAAACCTTGTAATTATCAGATTTTGTTTTAAGAAATTTGTTATAATATTATCATCAATTTGATATATTAACCTTCAAATATTTTCATGAGTATCTAACCTCTTTGAAGATTCTTTGTATACAGAAGAGAAGAGATGTCAAAGCCTCCCTCCTCAGAGAATCAGCAAGAGACTCCTTCTGTGTTGTCTCCTCGGCTAAGGTATTGATCAGTTTCACTTTGATCCTCTCTCTTTATCTATAATTAATGGCTGGTTTTTGGGTTCAGGGACAACAATAAAACAATGACGTCAGAGATGGATGATCCAGAGAAAGCAGCAATGACGATCACACGTCTTATAGAGCAACTTCATGCCAAGAAATCATCAGCACAAGAGAAAGAGCTAAGCACTTCTCGGCTTCTTGGTTTAGCCAAAGGTAAAAAAGAATGTAGAAAGATCATTGGAATGAGTGTGAACGCCATGCCTGCCTTTATATCACTATTAAGAAACGGAACCATCTTCGCCAAACTTAACTCTGCTTCAATCCTCACCGTTCTATGCAAAGACAAAAACATTCGTTCTAAGGTGTTGATAGGTGGATGCATCCCACCACTACTGTCACTTTTGAAATCCGACTCTGTGGATGCAAGAAAGGCTGCAGCCGAAGCCATATATGAAGTTTCTTTATGTGGAATGGAAGATGATAATGTCGGTACTAAGATATTTGTCACGGAAGGCGTGGTGCCGAGTTTGTGGGATCAGTTAAAGAAGACAAAGCAGGATAAGACAGTTGAAGGATATTTGGTTGGAGCTTTGAGAAATCTTTGTGGCAATAAAGACGGTTTTTGGGCAGTAACACTTGAAGATGGAGGAGTTGATATCATTTTACGACTTCTGCAGTCTAGTAACCCGGTGACTCAATCAAATGCAGCTTCTCTATTAGCTCGTCTTATTAGGATCTTCACGAGTAGCATCACAAAGGTAGTAGAGTCAGGTGCCGTGCAAGTTCTCGTTCCGCTTCTACTTGAGGAAAACAGTGTTTTGGTACGTGCAAGTGTAGTCGATGCTATAGAAGCCATCACATCAAAGTCAGAAGAAGCTAAGAATGTGGCTAGAGATTTAAACGTGATCCATCTTCTGATTAGCGCAGTGGTTGCTCCGTCCAAAGAATCGGTTGATGAAGAAAACACTCACGTCTTACAAAGTTATGGGACACAAGCTTTAGCAAACTTATGTGGAGGAATGTCTGCTTTAATAGTGTACCTTGGAGGGTTATCGTTGTCTCCACGCCTCACTGAGCCTATTGCTGATATTCTTGGAACTCTTGCTTATGCTCTGAGGAAGTTTCAGCTAACTTGTGACAATAGCACTATAGAAACGTTTGATCCAACACTATTAGAAGGAATACTAGTGAAACTATTGAAGCCTCGAGATACTCAATTGATCCAAGAACGTGTCTTAGAGACTATGGCAAGTCTATACGGAAATGCTGATGTATCAAAAACACTTCAAAATGTGGACGCTAAGAGGGTTTTAGTAGGGTTAACAGTCGTGGCCACGGCTGGTCCACGAGAGCGGATGATAACTAGTTTGTCAAATCTATGTAAATATGAAAATGTTTGGGATGCTATTGGGAAGAGAGAAGGGATACAAATTCTCATACCGTTTCTTGGGTTGTCAAGTGAAGTACATCAAGAATTGTCTGTTGAGTTCTTAGCGATCTTAACTGATGAGTTCGAAGAAAGCAGATGGGCTATTACTTCTGCAGGCGGGATTCCTCCGTTATTGCAGATACTAGAGATCGGTGTGTCTCATAAAGCAAAGGAGGATGCAGTCCGTGTCATTTGGAACCTATGTCGTCACAGCGAGGAAATCCGTCTCTGTGTTGAGGAAGCAGGAGCTATTCCTGCACTTTTGGAGCTTCTAAAGAACGGTGGACCAAAAGCTCAAGAAAGCTCAGCAAATACGCTTTTGCAACTTATTAAAAAAGTTGATCCAAGTGTTATCGAGCAGGTACAAGCTTTGTTTCTCGGAGATGCTCCTAAATCAAAGACTCATTTGATAAGAGTTCTAGGCCATGTTCTTGCATCAGCATCATTGGAGGAATTTGTTACCAAAGGTTCTGCAGCTAATAATGGATTGAGGTCTCTTGTCCAAAGACTTGCTTCATCAAACGAGAAGATGAAAGAGAACGCAGCTTCTGTCTTGGCTGATTTATTTAACTCAAGAAAAGACCTTTGTGGTGGTCTTGGATTTGGTGAGGATGATAACCCATGCACAAAGCTTTTAAGCGGAAACACTCACACTGTTGCAACACAGTTAGCGCACGCCCTAGGCTCTCTATCTAATCCAACAATGAAAAAGACTGGTCCAAAGAAGTTAGCTGGTCCAGAAATCGAAGTGATCAAACCATTGATAAAGTCAGCAAAAACAAACCCAATTGAGTCAATAGAGAATCCTATGTCTACTCTTGCAAATCTTCTTTCTGACCCAAATGTTGCAGCCGAAGCATTGAATGATGATGTTGTTTCTGCTTTGACCAGAGTATTAAGAGAGGGAACAGTGCAAGGTAAAAGAAATGCTTCACATGTTCTTCATCAATTACTTAAGCATTTCCAAGTCAGTGATGTGTTCAAAGGAAACGATCAGTATCGATTTGCTGTTTCTGAACTCATTGATCTCTTAAACGCAACTGATCTGAACAACAACGCTTTTATCGACGTATTAGAAGTACTCTCTTTGCTAGCCAGAGCTAAATATGGTGTTAACTTGTCCAATAACCCTTTTTCTACATTCACTGAAGTTCCTTCGAATTTAGACTCTCTTGTCCATTGTGTGGCTGAAGGTCATCGATTGGCACAAGATAAAGCAATAGAGATTTTGTCTCGCTTCTGCAAGACACAGTTTGTCTTGTTAGGTCAACTTTTGATCACACAATCAAAATCAGTTGCTTCATTGGCTAACAGGATAATCAATTCATCCAGTCCTGAAATCAAAGTCGGAGGGGCTATGTTACTTGTATGCGCAGCAAAGAATGACAAAAAATTATGTGTGGAAGCAATTGTACGATCAGGCTATTCGAAAAGCTTAGTAAACACTCTTCTTGACATGGCAAAACATAACTCTCAATGTTGTTCATATAGAGTTGAAATTCAAAGACCAAGATATTTCATCCCAAGCAATTTTTGCTTAAAGATGGATGACTCTGAAACTATTGATCCAATTACCGTACTGGGAAGCACAGTCTCCATGTGGTTACTCTCCATTTTTTGCTCTTCTCATCCAAAGAACAGACTTGCTGTCATAGAAGCCAATGGAATTGAAATTATAGCAGAAAAACTTCAAAAATATAATTCAATCAAACAGGTATACAAGTATACTTACTAAGCTTCTTATGTTTTATTTTCCATATCCTGCTAAGTGTTTGCGTTGCTGAGTTGTGATCTTTAATTTTTGCAGGAGAGTTTCTCAGATTCTGAAGAAAAATGGATTGCGATGTCAGTCCTAGCAGTTATTTCTCAGGAACCAAACGTTGTCTCATCTCCTGCAACAGAAAATCTTTTGGCAACTGTAGCTCCTCTGATTCAATCTGATCAGATGATTGATGGATATTTTACTGCACAAGTGTTGGCAGCGTTAGTTCGTCATAAAAATGATAAAATCATTACAGGAATCATGAATTCAGATATCATTGAAACTATGATAAACTTGGTTGGGTATGCAGAATCTGACACATGGAGTCTTGTTTCCTTAGCAGAAGAGCTTTCATTGTTACAAAATCCTTTGGAGGCAACTTTAGAAGCAATCTTCGAAGATGAAAGAGTAAGACAATGTTCATTTACCGAAAAATGTATCCCGTTGCTGGTTAATCTCTTGAAGCAAAATGTAGATAAACCTGGAGTTTTTCCAGTGGTTGTTCGGCTTCTGAGTCGTATTGCAGAGTATGGCGAATCAAATAAATTACTTATTGCTGAAGCTGGAGGTTTAGAGATTTTATCAAAGTCCCTTTCTATGAGTCCTCAAGATTCAACTGAGCTAATCATTTCGGAACTGTTAGGTTCACTCTTCTGCAGCCCAGAAATCGCACATCACAAAAACACTATAAGTGCCATGAAGCAGCTCATAGGAATTCTTTATCTCGGTTGCAGAAGTACCCGTTACAGTGCTGCAAGAGCTCTCAGTGAACTTTTCAGCTCTGAGCACATCAGAGGTTCTGAATTAGTCTGGAAAGCGCTTTCTCCTCTTATTGAAATGTTGAATACTACATTAGAGAGTGAGAGAGATGTTGCGCTAACAGCTTTAGTGAGGCTAACTATGGGAACACATCCAAGGCCAGATATTTTTACTATTCTTGAAGGAAACCCATTGGAGAATATCTACAAAATTTTATCTTCAGATAGTTCATCTCTTGAATCAAAAACAAATGCTGCGAGGATATGTTGCTTTCTATTTACCAACGAAGGTTTGAGAACAAGCTCGTCTGCCACAAATTGCATGGTACCTCTTATATCACTTACCCGGTCAGGAACAAACAATGCTATAGAAGCAGGTATGCTTGCCCTTGACAGACTCTTGGATAGCAAAAGATTCTCAGAAGTTGCAGAAGAACATGACTGTGTGAATCTGTTCTTTAGCTTTGTGGCTTCCGAAAACTATCTGATCAGTGAGGCTGCAATCTCTTGTCTTGTCAAAATGGCTAAAGACAAGACTCCACGTAAAATGGATCTGATAAAAATGGGTATAATAGAACAATGTCTACGTCTACTCTCCAGATCTCCTCCAAGTTCTTTGTGTTCTGTAATCGCAGAGGTTTTCAGAGTTTTAACAAATGTTGGTGTTGTAGCTAGAAGCCACGAGGCAATAAAAATGGTACAACCGCTCCTTTTAATCTTGCTTAGAAAAGACTTGGATTTTCAAGGTCAGCTCGGTGGTTTACAAGCAATAGCAAACATCTTGGAGAAGCCAACAGTTCTTGAATCATTAAAAATTGCATCTTCAGCAATCCTTATGCCTTTGATACCATTGCTTGAATCTGAAGCTATAGCAGTCCAAAATGCATCAGCGGCACTACTGACCGCTCAACTCTCTATGCAACGTTTCCAAGAAGAATTAACGACCAAGGATCTCATTGCTCCTTTTGTGAAAATTGCGGGGATCAGAGTAAGAAACTTACAAAAGATAGCATTAGCGAGCTTAGAAAAAACCTCAGTTACATGGACGAAAGAGGTAGCAGATGCTGAAGGAATTATAGAGCTCTCAAAGGTTATCATCGACGAAGATCCTCAGCTTCCTGTATTTCTATGGGAATCAGCATCTTTCATTCTCTGCAACATTCTCAGATTCAACCCAGAACATTATTACCTCACAGTGACTATACCAGTTCTATCGAAAATGTTGTTCTCAACATCCGAAAGCACAGTGATCTTAGCCATTGACGCATTGATCCTCCGTGAGAAACAAGACTCATCAACTGTTCTAGAAATGGTTGATTTTGGTGCACTCGATGCATTATTAGATCTACTCAGATCACACCACTGTGAAGAACTCTCAGGAAGATTACTCGAATTAATACTACGCAATCCAAAAGTTAGAGAAACAAAGATATGCAAGTTTGTAATCACTCCCTTATCAGAGTACATACTAGACCCGGAGACAAGATCAGAATCAGCAAAACTTCTCATAGCCATGGCTCTAGTGGACATTTCTCAACATGAAGGACTCGCTAAAGCCACAGACTCGGCAATGGCGTGCCGCGCACTAGTCAGTCTGCTTGAAGAGGAACCGAGCGATGGGATGCAAATGGTAGTGATGTGTGGGTTAGGAAACTTCGCAATGTACAGTCGAACAAGCCGTAAATCTATCGCTGAAGCTGGTGGAGTGAATTTGGTTCAAGAGATGCTTAGATCTTGTAATCAACAAGTTACTACACAAGCATCTCTAATGATCAAATCTCTCTTCTCTAATCATACACTTCAAGAGTACGTCTCCGGCGAAATCATCAAATCTTTAACCAGTAAGTTCAGATTCCAACTTGAAATTTTCCGGTTAGAGAATCAGAAACTAACCGACTTTGATGCAGCTGCGATGGAGAGAGAGTTATGGACAACAGCGAGTATAAACGTGGAAGTAGTTAGAACGTTAAACGCGATTCTCACAACATTCCCAAAGCTCCGATCATCGGAAGCTGCCACAGAGTGTATCCCTCACTTAATCGGAGCTTTAAAATCCGGCGAGAAAGAAGCAAGAGACTCGGCGATGGATACACTTTACACATTGCGACAATCATGGATAACAATGCCAATGGAGACGGCGCGATCTCAGGCTGTTTTAGCAGCAGAAGCGATTCCCGTGCTTCAATTAATGATGAAATCAAAACCTTCAGCTCCATCAAGCTTCCATGAGAGAGGTAACAGTCTCTTAAACTGTTTGCCGGGAAGTCTCACGGTGGAGATAAAACGCGGCGATAATCTCAAACGCTCCAACGCGTTTTGCAGATTAATCATGGATAACTGTCCCACCAAGAAAACCAAAGTAATGTGACCTGAATCCGTTTCAATTCGGTTTAATACGGTCCAATGTTTGATTTTGATTTTAATTTTGATTTAACCGGTTTTTGATCAGGTTGTGAAACGAAGTACCTCACCGGTTTGGAAAGAATCATTTACATGGGACTTTGCTGCTCCTCCAAGAGGACAGTTTCTTGAAATCGTTTGCAAATCAAATAACATTTTCCGAAACGTACGTAAAATTTTATATTATTTTTTTTCGTTATATATTTTATTTAAAATTTTTTACAAAATTAATTTATTAAATTTTAAATTATTACAGAAAAATCTTGGTAGAGTGAAGATACCAATCGACAAAGTATTAACCGAAGGGAGTTATAGTGGAAGTTTCAAACTAACTGACGAAAGTAATAAAGATGATTCTTCTGATAGAACTTTAGAAATTGAAATTGTCTGGTCCAATTAGAAATTTTTAATATTCGTAAAATTATTTTTATTACTCTTAAAACTCGTTATTATTGTATGGTTCATTTATTTAATTATTTGTGTATATACTTAAATCTTAAATTAATAATTAATATAATGTGATGATGTTGTTATATTTTGGGAAGCTTATTGCAATCTGAAGAAACCCATCCAAGTTGTTTCTTTTCGTTGTCGTAAATCATTATAATTCCTTGCATAAAAATATCTTCAAAATTTACAAAAAAAAAAAACAAATTAGTTTTTAGTCACATAAAAACATTATTATTAAAATAAAAACATTATTGTTAAGTGTTAATTTTTTTTTTCTTACCTCCAATTACGTTTAAGTTTTGCAATCCTACTTCACCTCCATTTAATATCCCTAAGCAAACGTTACCATATTTCTAAAGAAAATAATAAAAATTCATTATTAACTACTTTTGAATGTAATGAATTCAGTTTTTATTCTTACAGAGATGATGAGATAAGATTCAGGTGGAATCTGAAGCTGAGTGTTTCTTCTTCCATTGGTAAAGTTGATTGTTATGGTTTTGAACAAGTTCTTAACGTCTAAGACAGATTTAAAAGGTTTAGCTCCTTTCCAGCAGATTGGTAAGGTTTTATCGTCTTTCGTAACCTTCAATGGTGTGTTTTTGACATCATTTTCGATCTGAAAACACGCGAAAAAACATCGATTCATTAGGTAAGAATACATATATACAACATTGTGTGTTTTAAGTATGTAGTGTTTCTTGAACTTACCATCTTCACTATAGTTAGGTAAGACTTGGTGTTGAAATAAGTATAAGAGGTTCCAGTATCAAAGATGAGTTCAAGGCCTTTTAAACCTATGGGCTTTCCATTGAAAAGAACCTCGGCTGGACCAGTTGTGTATCGGTTACTGAACACGAATAGATGATTCAATACTAATAGACAACAAATTTAAAGATCAATCGACACGAAAAAAAGAATGAAACTATGTAATTACTCGTTTGATATTATCGGTGTCCATGTTACACTAGTAGAAGGAATGGGATTGTCTCCAAAGAACAAAAAGCCTCCACCTTTGTAACTTAAACAATGTCCAACAACATTTTTAGTTATTCCCGCGGATGCAAGTTGTGTCAAAACGCTTACTTTCCCTCTACCAAGTCCTAATACTCCAGCAGTCGGGGGCGGAGGATGTGGACCAGGGTTACTCTGATCATAACCACACCTTTAAAAAAAATATTAAAGAGTTAAAAGATGAACCAATTTGGAAAGTTCACGTTTTTTCGACATTTTTCATTATATCAGTATCAGGCCCGTCTCATAAAGCTGGTGGGTCCTAGTCAAGTTGGGTTTAGATTATTTTTCCTTTTAACCAATTTTTTTATTTTAATTTTGGGTTTTTTTTCTTAAAATATTTTTTTATTTTTAGCTTGAACTCATAGCAAATGCCCAGGTCGCCATGGGCCAGAGACGGGCCTAATCAGTTTTCATATATTTGAGTTATGATATTAACTAACCCAAAAGTCAAATTTGGTTGTAAGGTTGACCCGTTTTGAAGAGTTAAAGGAAACTGATCAATGACAAGTGCACCCATTGATGAACCTTGATCAGCATAGTTAACTTCATAGTCACATTGGTCTTTAGGGTCTGGACAATCAGGTTTTTTAGGAAAATGAAGAGCTAAACATATTGGTTCTGAGCAAGTGACAATGTTTGATTTAGGCTTGTACTGAAGTGGAATAGGCTACAAAAAACAAAAACAAAACAGAGCTCATATCAAAACAGAGTATCTTATGAAAAACAGAGGAATGAATAAAAAACCAATCTTTATATATATAAATACCAAAGTGCAGCCAGTACAAGGAGCATTGCATTGAACCCAAGTGAGATCACTACCAGTATCAATATCAAAATCATAGGCCTTTGATGGGTTTCCTATTTTAAGTGAAACAGAGTAGTATCTACAAAAACAGAGCACAAAACAAAACAGAGTAAATATCGAAAAAACCTCGATTTTTTAAGACATTGATGTTCTAAGCTAACCCGAGAGGGAAGATATTGCCGGAAAGAGGAAGGATGATTGACGAAAGAGGAGAATTGGGAGTTAGAACATTGGAGATGGATGATTTTGATAAAGGAACTATAATCAAGAACAAGAACAGAGGAAGAGCAAATCTTGAATTCATCTTTATCTATGTTTTTGTTTTTTGCACAACAAGCAATCAAAGTTTATAGAAACAGATGAAGAAGATGATCTTTGATTATAAAGAGTTAGGTAATTACATATTTTGTGTCTATAAGTCAATGGTCATGAATGATCTCTCAGTCATATACCATATAATAAAAACAATTATAATATATTATTTTAATTTTAATTAAATTATATTTCCAAATTTTATGTAATGTTTCACCAACTGTTCATATTAGTTTGCTAATTTTGTCTGAATAATAAATATAAGTTGTTGTGTTTTTAATTCCATCATTAATTGTTTTCCCCAAGTTTATGTATATTTTCAGGATTAATCATAGTATTTGCTTGTTTTGGCAGAATAATACAATTATTGGTGTATTTTAATTTTTTTAATTATAATTTATTACGAATTTATTATAATTTTTTCAACGCAAAACGTAATTAAATTAAGAACAGAGGAAGCTTCGTAGGACTTCAAACACGGTTTCGACGCGGACCTAACGGTTGTAATATGGTCTGTGGCCTGTGAGGTTTGCTGATTTTGACACATAATTAAATTAAAGAGATAAATCAACAAACAATTAAGATAATTTATATGTTATAATATAAAAATAAAATTCAGTGCTGGACATTATTTGTCAACCTCTAATAAAACCAAAAATGTTAATTAAAAAACAGAAAATATATTTTATTATATAAATATTGACTATGAGAATTTGACAAATATCGATTTTAGTTAACTAGATAAAAACATATGTGATATTGTTGAAAACAAAAAAAAAGATAAAAACATATGTGGCTAAATAAATATTATGGTATAAACAATAAAAATTAAGAAAAGTTATATATTTTATTTAAAAATTTAGTACTGGACATTATTTGCCAACCTCTAATAAAAAATGATAATTAAAAAAACAGATAATATATTTTATTATATAAATATTGACTATGAGAATTTGACAAATATCAACTTTTAGTTAACAAGATAAAAACATATGTGGTTAAATAAATATTATGATATAGTAAAATAATAAATATGAATTTTTTAATAAATATCATTTATACTGTGAAAATTATTTACCATGTTATATTGATTATTTTAAAAAATATCATTGTTAATATATATAAATGACAAATATATCCATAAAAATTAAAAATAAAGATCAAACTATACTTAATATATATCTTAAATATTTAACCCTAAACCTTCAATAAAAATCAACCTTTGAATCTTAAAATCCTAGGAAAACGAGTAAAATCCTTTCTGTTGAATAAAATATTTCCTTTAATGTATAAAAGAAACAGAATATTTCAATTCTTCCATTTAATTAAAGTAACAAATATCTATTTTCCATTTTCAAAATTATATTATTACTTAATTAACAAAGTCAACTCTAATATTATGGATACTACATTGGTATCTTCTGTAAAGTCTCTTAATATATTGTGACGACAGCTATGAGTTATAATGAGATTTTTAAAAAAACCAAACCAAACAACTTCTAGATCAGAGCGTTTCTTATCTTGATTCTTTGATATGTTCTGATCTGTTTCATCAAAGACATAAGATCTTGTCTAAATAAGGAAGTTACAAACAAAAAAAAAACGTTTCAACTTCGTCTCTCTCACGAACCCCAAAAAAAAACGTATATCGATCTCTGTCTCTCTCAATTCCTTTATCTCCGCCGTGAATGGCGACACAAGGTATGGCTCAGCCGTCGGTGAAGAAACGAAACTTCCTCCTCCGTGATCTCTTCAAACTTTGTCGATCAATCTCAAGGGTTTTGGTTCGTGACAAGCCTAAGGCTAAACACGAACGAAAACTACACACAAATGAATCCAAACACAATGATGAAGAAGAACCTAAACCTAACCCTAACCCTAACCCTAACCCTAGCCCTAATCCAGAGGCCTTTAATTTACAGGTTTGAGTTTTTGATTTATAAATAATTCATGTTTTTTTGAGGATTTTGTTAAATATATTATAATGTTTTTTTTTTTAATATAGGATTCGAATAAGGTTGAAGGTATAAGTCTTATTAAGGTTCGTAGTTATAGATATGATAATACCAATACCAATTCCGTGGGGAACAAGAAACCTTTATCTCTTTCAAGAACTTGTAGCCAAAACATGTCCACGGCCCCGGCTGCGACCACCCCGACCAGGACAAGTCCGACATTGAGGAGTTTATCTTTTATAGGGAGGAGCAAAAGCAGTTGTAACAGGTCACGTTCTGGATTAACACCAACACTTATGAGATCAACAACCACAGTTCCAAGAAGCTTAGCAAATCCAATCTTGTACTCGAGTTCTTCGGCTAATGTGGCTAAACCTTCTCCAACCGAGAAGAAACTACGGTGCACGCTCGAGGAACTATGTAATGGATGTACCAAGAAGATCAAGATTAAGAGAGATGTGATTACAAGCTCAGGGTATGTTACTTAACTTGTATACGAGTTTTCGCGAAAAGAACACTAACTACTAAGTTTTGTGTTGTGTAGGCAAATGAGTGAAGAGGAAGAGACAGTGGAGATCAAAGTGAAACCGGGTTGGAGAGGTGGAACTAAAGTAACATTTGAAGGCAAAGGAAACGAAGCAATGGGAAGTGTACCAGCTGATTTAACATTCATTATCGTGGAGAAAGAACATGAAGTGTTTAGAAGAGAAGGAGATGACCTAGAGATGGATGTTGAAGTCTCTCTTGTTGAAGCTTTAACAGGATGTGAACTCTCTATTGCTTTACTTAATGGTGACAAGATGAGTTTAAAGATTGAAGAAGTTATTCACCCTGGTTATGTTACTGTGATCCAAGGCAAAGGTATGCCAAATCTTAAGGAGAAAGGGAAGAAGAGAGGAGACTTGAGAATTCGGTTTGGGACTAAGTTCCCACAACAACTTACATATGAACAAAGGGAAGAGATTCAAAACATTCTTCAAGAATCTTCGTCTTGAAAATCTTTTGTTCTTTATAAAAGAGAGCTTTTACAACATGGTTTTAGATAATATCCAAAGATACTACTAGACTCTTATAATATATATTATGTCATCTTTGTTTTTGTAAAATAACCAACTTGCAATGAAGAAACCAGTTTCCACAAATATCTTATTTTATCAACTTTAATATTCATTAACACCAAACAAAAAAACATATCATATAATCTTTAAGACCAAACTAACATAGTTCATATCCGGATGTGTCCTTGTTCTTTTTACCATTTACTTAAAACCTAGCAGAACTTTGAAGATTTCCCAAAGATTGCTATTGACAAGAGCCTTTAACAATCTAAGCTTCCCTCTAGAATAAGGTGCATATCTTATTGAAACATCACCTAATAAACTCTTATAGAGAACAGCCTTCTTGTGACTAAAAGCATCAAATGAGAATTTACCATGATATGAACCCATTCCACTTTCACCAACTCCTCCAAATGGTAATGTATGAAGTGCAAGCTACACAATATCCAATAATGATCATAGAGCTTTAGTGAGCTTATATAGATAGAGAGCTAAGAGAGTGTTGTCTTACATGAACAGCTATGTCATTGACTACTATCCCTCCAGCGGAAACTGTCATTGCGAATCTTTCTTTCAGCTTTTGGTTTTGAGTAAACAAATATGCAGCAAGCGGCTTAGGCCGAGATCGAATGATATCAAAACTCTCTTCCAAGTTATTAACCTGTGTAGAACATAAGAGATTGTTTAAGTTGTCTTCAAAAGATGAAATATAATATGGTTTGTATACCGTTAGAATTGGGAGGAGAGGACCAAAGATTTCTTCACTCATGATCAAAGAATCTAATGGCACATCAAGCAAGATCGTTGGAGAAATTTTCCTAAAGTATACAAAGAAAAAGATTAGAGTAAGAAAACTAAGTGAGGAGAATAATGTAATGAGAGAAGAAACTCACAGAGTCTCTTTGTCCATTAGACCACCATAGACGATTCTATCAGAAACTTCCTTGTCATCTAACATCTTAGATAGACGATCAAAGTGATTCGAGTTTACGATACGTGACATATCTTTAGACTCTATAGGGTTCTTCCCATAAAACACTTCTAATTCATGCTTCATAGCATCAATCTTGAGAAGGTTAAAGAAAAGGTCAAATACACAAAAAAAAACTACATCAAGAATCTGTTCTATTTTATCAGTTCTTATAACCTTACCACTTTTGGCGCATGTTCTTTTGTTGTCAAGATGTAGTCTGGTGAAATACAAGCTTGTCCATTGTTACAACCCCATTTGCCTGCAATGATCCGCTTCACCGTAACCTTCAAATCGGTATCTGAGTCTATAACAACAGGAGATTTTCCTCCAAGCTCCAAGACCACCGGTGTAAGATGCTTCGCAGCCGCTGTCATTATGATTCGCCCAATTCTCGAACTACCTAACCAAGACAATAGACACAAACTTTGTTTAGATCTCGAGATCCCTTCCATATCGTGACTCGAACCAGCGACCTCTAAATTATCTCAGAAGTCTTTACCAGATGAGCAATTGGTTTTTAAGCTCTATGTTATTCTCATGTATGAATCATTAAACACATTAAGGCAAGTTAAGATGAACCTGTATAGAAGATTTTGTCCCACTTCTGCTCAAGCAAAGCAGATGTTTCCGTAACAGCTCCTTCAACAACTCTAACCGCGGAAGTATCAAGATACTGTTCCATTAACTTCGCGAGTAAAGCAGACGAAGCTGGAGCTAGTTCTGATGGCTTTAAAACAACAGCATTCCCAGCAGAAATTGCACCAATAACAGGATCAATAGACAACACTATCAAATAAACAAAAAGTGTTAGATGCCATACAAAATGGTATTAACTATGAGTTCAATTCGAAACATTTCAACATTACAGAAGGGATAGTTCCAAGCTGAGATTACTAATACAACACCAAGTGGCTCAGATATAATTTCAGCTGATGCTGGAAATGTTGTTAGAGAAGTCTTTGCCTGAAATGAAAACAAAACAATGTTCAAACAACAAAGTACTCTTGTGTTTAAACCTTTGTTCAAAGCACACACACCTTCTCTGGTCTCATCCATTCTTTTAGCTGCTTAAGAGCTAAGTTGATTGAGTTTCTTAGTAAAGCTACCTGTATAAATTAATTAAAAAATTATTATAAATGTAATAAACTAAACACATGAATCTAGACCAAACTGAAACTTGTTAAGAAGAACTCAAACTCAACTGTCTGACAGATTCTGTTGGTAATAACATTAAATGAAGGAGATGTCAACTTTTCAAAGCTATGTGATGATGTCATGTAAAGTTTATAGTACCCAGAGGTTGGTGATAAATTTAATGTTGTACAGTAAGTTAAATGCTTCTTGTTTTCAGAACAACATAATAAATTTATAGTATAAGGTTTATATAAACATAAAGTTACCTGCAGTCTAGGTTGATTTATTTTAACATATGAAAAAATGTGCATTAAATTTGATGTTGTTCATTGGACCATGACGTACATGTGTCAACTCAAAGTTTCATAGACACTTAGATATTAATGACACTGACCAAGTAGTAGTATAGGCTAATTGAAATTTATAATGTTATGAACAAAAATATGAAATAAACCATATAATCACTTCACCAAGACCTAGATAAGTGGTTATGTCGACACGATTCAATAATTGAATCTTCAATTTCATAAAAATGGACCAAAAATCAATTTCAAAAACTAAAGAGGCTAAAGCATAAAGAAACAAAAAAAGAGAGGATTTGACCTCATAAACAGAAGATTCAAGCTCAGGCTTCCCAAGATCTTCATGAAGAGCAGTCACAATCTCAGACTCATGCTTATCACATATTACGAGGAGGTTCTTAAGCTGAGCTACTCTCCATTCATATCCACGGGTTACTCCATCATCAAAGCTCCGACGAAGCTCCGTCACTAAATTGGTCGCTTCCGCCTCTCCAAACATGATCTTAGCCATTCAAATGCTTACGTGTCGAGAGAGAGAGTTTGGGGATCCCAAGATAAACTGAGATGGGAAAATATCGATAAAGTAAATATTCTTTCGTAGATTTATAAACAGTGCAAAATCTTGAAGTTTGCTTCTGTCAAAAAAAGAGACAAATTATTTATTTATTTTATTTTATTTGCACGAATTTTGATAATAAGGAAAAGCATGCGTTACAAACTTACAATGGAGTAATACTAATAAATAAATATAGATACATATAATATTGTATATAATATAATAATTATATATATATACTATGCCATAATTCTTTTTTCTCATATGTTTATAAAAAATGTGAGACTATATTTTATTTATAAATAAGTGAAAATAAGAAGAAAATAATGTTTAGATATATATAAATAACTGATATTTAGAGAAAGAGAATTGTTTTTAGAAAAATAATATGAATAAAACAGAAACAATAATTTTTTTGTTGTCATAATTATTTTATTTTTTTCTTGAAATTGATGATAAATACAAGATTTTTTTCAATTTTATCCCATATGATAAAATATTATTTTATTCCATATATATATAATGACCAAACTTGCAAAAAAAAATATTTTAAATAGAGAGTAAGATAACAATGCGTGTACGTATGAGTAATGTTTAGAGAAGAGAATGGCGTGTGGGTCTTACTCGCGTAGCATAAGCGAACTCACAACTCACGTGTTATCACGTATATTGCACGTGCAATATGAGCGCGTGTGATGTGGAGTTGTATTTGGGTTGGTGAAAGACGTTACGATTTTGACATGTTTTTGGACATTAGGCAAGACTCTCATATTCATATAATATAATAATAATATAATAATTAATTCGTGGGTGAAGTTGAGCTATCTACTTATTTACTGGGTCAATGCATTTTTTGGTTTAGTAAGATATGGTATAGGTAGGTTTCTTAATTGAATTTTTGTGAGTTGGGTACCAAACTCAAAAATAAAGGAATACAATTATTAGTTTATTATTTTTAAAATGAGAAAAATATCAAAAATATCTGGTACAAGGACGAAATACTCCCCAACTTACAAAATATCATTTAAATCATATATTTTTATGTTGATTTTTCTAAAAATATAAAGTTTTCGTTGATCAACCATTTTCATCCCGACGTTAACTCTATTAACAAAAAATTGAAACGGCGTTATCATCCGTTAAACATAAAACGACGTCGTTTTGATTGTTAAATAAAAATAAAAATTGTCACTCACTAGATTCGAATTTGAGTTATTTTGATTGTGCTTTTACCGACTGTGCTTCAACACATTTTTTTTATAGAAAAATTAACGCAAAAGTATGTGATTCATGTTGTAAGTTTGAGGATTCAATCCTCCTAAACTCTGTTTCTTAAGTTTCTAATGGAAAAAGTTATGGGTTTGACAAAAACAATTTTATAGAGATGATGATTTTATAAATGCTTTGCTTACAATGAAAAATAACTACTGAGATTGATTTTGAACTTAGTAGAAAAAAAGATTTTGATGGAATTGATGGCCATGAGTTTTTCATATCAATTGAAAAACAGTTCAAAACTCAGCATATTTTTTGTTAACGACTATTAAATTAATAAAATGGTTCATAAATTTAAACCCATGGTTTAATATTTACATAGATGAAGTCTTGCAGTATATACTAATTTATTTGTTTTTAAATTTAAATTATTAAAAATTATATACTCAGAAAGCTTGCAGGAATTTTCTTTAGATAATACCACATCAGCCCATAAAATAAAGTTACAAATTAAAATAAATATCTCAATTTAAAAATATTTTTCATTTATTTCTATAATTTATTTCTTTAAAATGTCATTTCTATTTCTTACATGACTTTGCCTTTTATTCACAATAAAATATAAAACCATTCATAAATAATTAATTGCGTTGAAGAATGGAAACATCTGTAAATACATAAATGACGATTAAACACTATATAGCATCATGTAACCGATATTGGAGATTATTGCACTGAACAAAGAAGTGTGTTTGTGGTACTAGGTGACTAGCTTGAAGGTGACGACAACACCAAAAACATAATATTTGTAACATCCCATTTTCTGGTATGGTGGTGCATGAGAAGAGGCTTAAGACATTTGATTTGGTTACCTATGTCATCAAAGTGCACTTATCTTTTCGGTCAACCACTCCTTCAGAACTCTGCAATTAAGCGTGTTTGGACTGGAGTAGTAATAGGATGGGTGACCTACCGGGAAGTGATTGTCGGTACTGTGTAAGTGAGGACAACTCACAGGGAAAGATCACGTGGTGATTTGTAGGGACAATAAACAAGTCTTAAAGTCTCAGAAAAATAATGCACCGACCGTCGGACGAGGGTGAGGCCCAATGGGCTTAGAGAGGACATGGGATCGTCCACGGATCTAGAGAGGACATTAGTGTGTTCATGGACGGTGGCGGTCGGGGTATTACAATACTGATGAAACACGTTTAGAGATAAGTATTGGCTAACTTAGTAAAACGTTATTGTGATTTTCTAAAGAAACACATGTGTGATATGGTTGTGTTGTGTTATTTTTCAATATTTGTATAGAGTTATGAAAAGCTGGACGTGAACTCAACATAGCAAAAAGATTGAACTTGGAGAGTATGAGACTGAGACTTGGTACTTGAGTCCATTTCCGCTAAAATAGAATGACTGTGAAGTTTGTTTCTGTGAGTTTGTTTAAGTATAATGAAGTTCCAAGAGCAGTATCATTATGAGATGATACATAAAGTGAATGCTTAAAATTAGATGAACAAAATAAATCCAGGTAATGATGTACAAATCAACACTCCAAAGTTTGATCAACCATCTTGTGTTGTTACATGTGGTTTTCATGTGATTAAGAGCAGATCATCCAATCATGTAACCAAATCGTTTTCAGGTTAGTTTATTAGTAATTTTTCTTTAATTATGATTGTATGTTATAAATTATATGTTAGTATATGAAGAGGATATAGTTCAACCAAAACATTATTAAATTATATATTATACATGAAACTAAATTAGGAATTTGTGTCAGTATATTATTTCTTTTTATAACAAATATAGTTGATAAAATAATTTGACGAAAGACTATATGTGAAAATGCAGTATTATTATTTTTTTTTAATAAATTTTTTTTACAATTAAATTTTTCTATTCACTTTTAGAATAATATATTATTTTTTATTTATTAATATAATTTAAAATTATTAGTTATAAATATATAGTAAAGACGAAAACGCGCAACCTAGTTATAGTGAAAACGATATAAACAAATTTTTAATATCATAAAATCTTTCTTAAACATTAAGAAAAGCCTATGTAGCTATCATTTTCACTAACTCTACAAATTCAGCTGCAAAAGCTAATATTGTTTTTTTTTTGTGAAATAAACTTGTCATTAGTTAAATAAAAAAGCATAAAATGATAGGCATTCAAAGAGAGTATGATTTATAGTCTATTATTTCCACTCCACACTAAGCACAATGATTGTCATAATTTATTCATCTTCTTTAGACAATCTATTGATTACCACTTAAGGCAAATTCTGACGGACAAAACCGTCGGTACACCGTCGGTAAAGGACGCTTATGACGGTATACTGACGACATATTTCGTCGGTAATGGGTTGTCGGAAAAAAGAAAATCGTCGAAAACGGTCAAAAATTTTTGACGGTTTACGACAGCACAACGGAAAAAAAAATCCGTCACAAATTGTCGTTATATGTGAAATTACTTAGCCGTCGAAAACCATCAGTAATCTCGGCCAAATAAAATGACAAACTTTTGGAGGGCATTGTAATGGAAATATGTCAATGATATCATTTATTAATTTCATATCCCATAACATTGTTAAAGAATCCACTATTTCATTAACAGTCATATTAAGATGTAGATAGTTTTGTCAAAAAATAAATGATGTAGATTTTTTCCTTTACATAGGCTTCGAGGAGTTGAAATCCAAGGATCGAATCTACTGGAAATTATTTAGATAGAAACTATGACATGTATTTGATATTTTTTTAGTTTTATATTTTGTAGTTGAGGTTATTTGATCAAATATACAATGGAAATATTATTTAAATTAATTAATTTATTCAAATTTTATTTATTCAAATAGTGGAGTGAGAGTTATATATATATTACATACATTAACAAAGTAGAAATAACTCTTTTTAAAAAGAATAATAAAAACAATTTTATTATTCATGAAATGTAACAAAAGAGCGGTCCATAGGATATGGACAAGAACAAAAATTGCATGACTAAAGAACTAAAAGGAAAAAAAACTAATTAATAAAAAAAAAAACCAAAGAAAAGCTAGATCTTAACATGGCAAGTGCAACGAATAAGAGGAACAAAGAAAGGATCGGTGAAAAATCCGAAAATGACATCAGTGCATTCATGTCTCATGTTGACAATAAGGTTACAACAATAGTCACTAACACGATATTCACCTGTGAAGTAACTTAGTTCCATTTGTTGCTTACATATTGCTGACGGAGCAAACTCGTTAATGCAGTTGAAGAAATGCTCATAAGGATACGGATAAGGCGGCATTGGAGTTGATGGAGGCGTTGATGGTTTAGGAGGCGATAGAGATGGTTTAGGAGGAGATAGAGATGGTTTAGGAGGCAAAGGACATGGTTTAGGAGGCGATGGAGATGGTTTAGGAGGAGATAGAGATGGTTTGGGAGGCGAAGGTGATGGTTTAGGTGTTGGTGGAGACGTTGATGGTTTAGGAGTTGGTGGCGGAGATTGTTTAGGAGCTGGTGGCGGCAATGATGGTTTAGGAGGAGACACGGATGGTTTAGGAGTTGGTGGCGGAGATATTTTAGGAGATGGTGGTGGCGATGATGGTTTAGGCAGTGGTGGAGACTTTTTCGGAGATGGTGGTGGCGATGATGTTTTAGGCGATGGTGTAGACTTCTTTGGAGTTGGAAGTGAAGGAGGCGACGATGGAGTTGGTAGCTTCGGGGGTGGAGGTGATGGGTAGGAAATGGACACAGCTGCTCCAGATCCATTGTTATAAGTACATTTCCATACTTTGGAATCTCCAAAACTCAATTTATTACCAAAGTAAAGGTCGTTTTGGGTATTCTTAAACATGTCCGCATTGGAGACTTCCGTAGGTTTTGGCCATCCTGCGAGAGTTGTGGTCGGTGATATGATGAGATAGAGGAGAGGTATAAGGAGGACGATGAGGCTCTTCATTGTTGAGTGTATAGGAAATGCAATTTTATGAAAGTGGACCTTGTTAAATAGAGAGTACCTTTATTTGTGGATAGTAAGATGGAATTTTAAGCTATATTTTAGGGAGATTTTATCAAACTTAATCTTTCATCAATTATATTGTTTTGAAATTTTCAATGGTTTTTTATAAGATTTTTGTAGTGCAAACAAAATTATTTATTATCGGAAATTTGGTTAAAACAATGTAACAGAAATCTAAAAGTTAGTAAAAAAAAACATTTTTGGACTATGAGCCGCAGACTTATATATATAAGATCACTCCCAATGATATGTAATTCAACCATAGACATGTACATATATTTAATATTTAAGGTAGTCGAGATTTGCGAACCAAAAAATAAATGAATAATTTAGTCTCTATCAAATAAAAATGGACTATAAAACAAAAAGTCTCGATATCTAGGTTATGTGGGGTTATTGAATTTTATATTTTAATAGATTTTATTGTATTTTTAACATTAAAATCATAATAAATCTAAATTTAATAACAGTCCTTTAGTTTTGCATCTTGGTTTCATTTACAAGTCCCCATTTTGTAACACATATATAAGATCATGTTTAGATCTTGCATGATTCCAAGGGTGAAAGGGTTTGAACATAACTGCTACATTGGTCTTAAAGTAACTTCTTTTAATGTCAGAATCAATCTTTTCCCAACCACAGAAGTTTCATGTCAACTGAAAAGGACTGAGTCTACCTTCATATGGCCGGTAACTGCTCCCAAGGCCGCAACGTTTCCAGTACCGAGTAAACCAGAAGAGAGTGTAACTGATCAGCCTATACATATTTTATTTTTAGATATAAAATTTTTGTTGTCGTTTATTGGGACTTAAATGAGTATACATATTATTAAAAAAAAATTTGAATTATTTGAGTTATTTTGATCATTATTATTGAGTTATAATTATTGTAGTTAATAATTATATTTTGAATATATGGAGAATTGAGTATAAATTTAATTTGTCCAAATTTATTTTTATACATTGATTGATTATTTCAATCAAATTTTAAATATTTGTATTATATACTCTTTCTGGTTCCAAAAGAATGTCATAGGGGTGGGCATAAATCCGAAACCGAAACCGAAATCCGAAAACCGATCCAAAAAATCCGA
>KE156285.1:5082-23338 GCA_000411055.1 Leavenworthia alabamica
TTTTATATTATTTTAATACAAGAGTACAATTGGTTTTTCAAAATTGGACATGTATGATAGATTAAAGACATGTATACAGATTTTTTGGAATCCATTACATGTATCTCAGCATTTGGGCCATATATAAATAAATATTAAGAGACCATTAACTTTTAATGTAAATATTCCATCCGACCATATATATTCCATCTTAAGACAAAACAATACACAAAAAAAGAAGTTTATGTTATATCTATTCTGATGTTTTAGAATAAATTTTTCTTTTTATTTAAAATATACTTTAAATTTAAAATATATATTTTAAATCTACAAAACATAATTTTAATATATAAAAAGTCAAACAAAAATAATTTACAAAAAAAGTATAAAATTTAAAAATATGTCACTAAATTAAAAAGAAAATATCTTTAAATTATTGTACACCCTAAACTATAGTCTAGATGTTCTATCCATCTAGACTGGATATGATGATCCATCTTTGTGGGTTTACAAAAAACCGCATAAAACTATTTAATAATCCGGAAATATTAATATAAATTATTACAATTTTGATATGCGTTAAATCTTCATGAATAATCTAATTTTATATAAGAAAAATAATATAAAACTGCAGTATAAATAAAACAAAATTAATACCGAATAGTTTGAGATCTCCGTCTTCAAGAACCGGAACTTCACCAAATGGCTACAAAAAGTAGAAAAAACAATAGTCATACAACCACATCTGAAGCAACAAACTATAGTAGATTTGTAAAAGATCAAATATAATATAATTAGTAATTAATTAACATGTTTTTTTCAAAACAAATAGTTAAGAGAGTTAATTATACGTTGAGAACAGATACAAAGGTTTTGGTTTTGGATTCACCAGCAATCCAATCTACAAACACAAGCTCAAAGTCAAGATCTTTCTCATGGAGACCAAAGATAGCTGCTGAACTTGCAAAGAACAAGCCACAATGGAGCTTCATCTTGGACTCATCCATGATGATATTTTTGTCTATTCACTAGATTATAGTTGTTCTTGAGTCACATTGAAATCTTTGTATTTATAGTTGTGAGAAATTAATATCTTATCCATTTTATTTGCATAATTATATAAATAATCAAAAACTTTTGGGGATTGTAAGAGTTAGTCATTGATAAAATGTAATTAAATTAAATTAGGTATTAAGTAACTGTCAGATTTATTATTAATCAATAATGTTAATTAAATTAATAACAACATGCTCTGAACTGGCCAATCATGCCAATTAATTGGCAATAAAAAATAAATTAAAAAGAGGGAAATTTTATCTACAACCAACTAGTATATTGCAACTTGTACATTGACTAACTAATAAATAAGTGCTCCATTTATTTTGTATATATTTTTATGCAAATTAGAAAACATGTTTAATTTACTATTAATATACTCTTACAAGTTGATATTTAGAATTTTGTTTTAATTTAAATATTCTCTATATCAAAATTTTAAATTAACTTATAAATTAAATTTTTGTCCTCTGTTGCAGGTATCGTCAAACTCTCATTCATTTGAGGAGTTACTTTCACTTTTACCTCATTCACCACATCATCAAAATCTGATGGATTATTTGTTGTGAATAGTTCTTGAAAATAGCCAATCGCTAGTTCTGTTATCTCTTTCTCCTCTGTAAACCAGTTATCATTCTCCTCTTGACGACTTTATTTTACCAAAGGTTTTGAGATATAGTAAAAGAGGATTTGGTACTATTAGTAAACGAGTTTTTCTCCTCTGGTTTTTTTTATGAACGATTAAACTCAATGAATATCTGTTTGATACCGAAAAAAGAAAAGTCAAACAAGATTTTAGAATTTAGACCCATCAGTTTGTGTAATGTAGGCTATAAAATAATAACAAAGATATTGACACAAAGGTTAAAATACTGTTTATCATCATTAATATCGGAAACCCAATCGGCATTTATTTCAGGACGGTTGATTTCAGACAATATTCTTATAGCTCAGGAGATGTTTTATGGACTAAGAACAAATTCAAGTTGTCAAAAGAACTATATGGCGATCAAAACTGATATGAGTAAGGCATATAATATGGTGAAATGGTCTTTCGTAGAAGTGGTGATGAAAAGAATGGATTTTTTAGAAAAATGGATCAGTTGTATCTTATGGTGTATCAAGTCAGTTAAATATAAGGTTCTAATTAATGGGAGTCCACATGGTCAAATATCGCCGCAAAGGGGGCTTAGGCAAGAGGATCTATTATCACCTATATATTTATTATGTGTACAGAGGTGCTTATTGCTAATATAAAAAAATCGGAAAGAAATAGAAAATTGTCAGGGCTAAAGATTTCACGACACAGTCCATCAATATCTCATATGCTGTTTGCGGATGATAGCTTATTTTTTTGTAAAACAGAAGAAACGGAAGCTGCTGAAATTTTAAAGGTACTTAAACGATATGAAAAAGTGTTGGGCCAACAAATTAACTATCAGAAGTCTTCAATACAATTTGGCCATAAGGTACAAGAAGTAAAAAGTGTTATGCATAGAATTCTGGGTATTTCTTCACAAGGAGGAATGGGTGCATACTTAGGAATCCCGGAGAATTTAGGTGGAAGCAAAACAAAAAATTTTCAGTTCGTAAAAGAACGGCTCGAAACAAGGATAAATAGTTGGACATCTAAATTCTTATCAAAAGGTGGAAAGGAAGTACTAATTAAATCGGTAGCGACAGCACTACCAACTTATGCGATTTCATGTTTTTGATTACCAAAGACAATCACCATAAAGCTTACAAGTGCAGTGGCAAAATTTTGGTGGAGTTCGAATGGTACTGATAGGGGTATGCATTGGAAATCATAGGATAAACTATGTGCTTCAAAAAATAAAAGAGGTCTTGGTTTTAGAAATTTAGAAGATTTTAATACAGCACTACTGGAAAAACAGCTATGGAGAATAATTCAAAATCCAAATTCACTTTTTGCAAGGGTTTTTAAAGAGAGGTATTATCGAAATTCAACACCAATGGATATAGAGAAAGGATATAATCCATCGTATGGATGGAGAAGTATTTTGTCTGCGCACCCTCTGGTAGATCAAGGATTTATTAAAAGAGTAGGATCCGGTCATTCGATATCAGTACGGAATGACCCATGGTTACCTGCTTTATGTCCGAGGCCAGCCACATGTAGGGTTTCAAAAATAGACCCAAATCTCAATGTAAGTCAATTAATTGACCCGCAAACAAAATGATAGAATATTCCATTACTTGAGGAATTAGTATCACAAGAGGATATACAATTAATTAAAGGAATACCACTGAGTGTAGACTATAAAGATGATGCTGCTGGATGACATTTTTCAAAGTCTGGGAAGTATTCGGTTAAATCGGGATATTAGATAATTAGAACAAGAAAAAAGGAGTTAAGTAATCCAGTAATCGGTCCTGATATTAATCCATTTATAGAAAAAGTTTGAAAGGTTGATTGCCCATCAAAACTAAAACATTTTATGTGGCAAGTATTAACAGGGAGTATTTCAGACATGACAAATTTAAGACAAAGAGGAATAAACTGTGACACTACTTGTCAAACATGTGGTTCAGATAATGAGACAGTACATCATGTTCTATTTGAATGTCCACCAGTAATCCAGGTTTGGGCTTTATCGTAGATAAGATCAATTCCAGGTATCTTCCCCAAAGCGGGAGTATATATAAGTATGAATTACCTACTCTATAATAAGGAAATATTTGATGGAAAGGTTTCATATCCATGGTTACTCTAGTATATATGGAAAGGTAGGAATGATAAATATTTCAACAATACGAGCTATGATCCTAGGAAAGTAGTCAGTCAAGCGGAATCAGAATCAAAAATCTAGACTAAAGCAAAAGAAGAGCAAATAGAAGAAGAGAAAAAGGTTACAAATAGGAATATTGGCTTATACATATCAATATACTGCTGAGTGCTATGTGGACGGATCATGGACAAATTCAGATTGTTTTTCGGGTTTGGGGTGGGTTTTTAGGAAAAAAGGAATGAACAAGGTTTCTATGGGATCAAAAAATATATTTCAAAGCTTATCTCCTTTGCATGCAGAAATGGAAAGTTTAATATGAGCTTTGCAGTGCATGATCGAATTGAAGGAAGAGGAAGTATATTTTTACACGGATTTTTCGGACATCATAGATATGATAGAGACTCCACAAGACTGACCTGCATTCTCACCTATGTTGGAAGAAGTTATAAAGCTCAAAATAGTTTTTAGGAAATTTGCATTGAGATGGATCTCAAAAAACAAAAACAATGAAGCAGATGAGCTAGAAGTTAGTGCAAGACGTTAGAACCAACTTGTTTACTACCAAAGCAACAAGCCACCAACCTGGATTATTTGTTAGGATATATATCTTGTCGGAAAAAAAAAATTTGATATAAAACTTATAAGTTATTTAGAGTTATGGGCTAAAATTGTTAAAAATGAGTCTTCAGAATCACAAATCAGAGTCATCAATTTCAGTAACTATCAACATAGCAAAACATAGAAAGATGGACACCGAAGAAAGTTAGGAACATGTAAGTGTTGAAGTTTTCTCAATATCTTGTCTCAGATTCAAACCAGTTCCGGTGTGCACGTATAAAATTGTTCATGTTATTTTATCTTGCGAAGAAAATTTATCTATCACAAATGATATTGTATATAAAGAACCGATTACATGGTGAAATATCACAATCAACAGCGCAAAGAGTGTCGCAAAAAAAAAGGTTCATATATGATATTATCATATATGCAAAACTGTATATCGAAAAAAATTGTATCACAAAATCATCGTAAATATAAACAGTTTATTGCACTCATCATATCTATAACAATAATGTAATAGATACAAAAAATGAATAAAAAGAAACCAATACAAGTGATGAATTTTGAAATGATGAAATAATTATTTTAGTTTTTATATGTTGAAATGATTAAAATTAGGTTGATGATATTCATGAAAACAATGAGTGTTTTGGTCAATTTCTTCACTAAAAGAAGGACGGTCTTAGACATTTTTTTGGGCCCTATAACTTTTAATTTTTTGGGTATTTTGTTTTTTAACAGAGAATTTTAGTTTAGTTTGGGCCTACTTTGCCATGGGGCTGACTAAAAGACAACAAAACAACAAAGTTGAGAAAATTACTCGATCATCAAATTAAAACTTTAAAATATTAAATATCAATGAAACTATTTATTTATTTGTATTTTTTTTATTTTTCACAAAAGATTCGAGTTTTATCAAAAACATGAATGTGACCTCAACTCTCAGCTAGTTTTGCTGCATTTCTAACATTGATCATCAAAACGTTTAAAAAGCTTGAAACGATTTAAACTTAAGAATCTGAGAGAAACGATTCAAAAAATCCCAAAGTACTTAAGAAAATCAAAACACACAAAAGTAATAACATATCCAAAAACTCAAAATCCAAAACTCTCAAGAACAACTCTTTGTCTATAAAAGAACAAAATAAACTAAGAACTTAAGTGGTCTCCAAGAGACAGAGAAGCTAACTGATCAGCTGCACCACCAGCTTGTTGCTGTTGACTTACACTCCTCAGAACATCCATTGCTTCAGCAACTTTAGCTTTAAGTGCTTCAGGTGATTCCAGCAAGTGAAGTACTTCAGTTTGATCCATTTCTAGAAGCATTCCGGTGACTTTAGCTGCAGATTCTGGCTCAAGCTGCTCCACAAGTGGGTATAGATTCTCACCAAGCAGCTGTGTAACAAAACAAAAACAGTCTTAAGTAAACAACATTAACACAAAAAATAAACAATGGTTTCATTTTACCGTTCTTTGATGCTCTGGAGCTGCATTTGCAAGTGATGTAGCCAAAGCTTCAATAGGTATAGGTTGAGAAGGAGGTGTATCACGATGATGCACACCACCACCACTACCACCAGACACATCATATGGAACTGAAACCATGTTTGGAGCAAGACCAGGCATTGTATTTACATCTCTTTGTGGATATCGATGATACATTCGACCTCTTGGATGCATCTAAAGCCATAGATATAGGAAAAAAATATAAGAATGCTAATGATTTCCAAAAAGCAAAACAAAACTTAAACCTGTTGCTGCTGCTGCTGCATCATCTGAGAAGGTTGTTGTGGTTGTGGAAGAGCTCCTCCTCCTCTTCTACCACCACCACCACCAGGTCGTTGCTGCTGCTGTTGTTGTTGTTGACCATGTTGCATCATAGGCATGAAGAAGTTTGGCATTGGGTTACCACCAGGTCTCATACCTGGTACAAGCTGTTGTTGATAACCATATCCAGCCTATTCGATAAACCAGTTGGAGAAGAAGGTTATATAACTTATAAGATTTGTTTTCATATGTTTCTAAAAGCTTTGAGCTTTACCTGAGGAGGAATCATAGTAGGAGGTCCTTGGCCATAGAAGAGTTGTTGACCCATTGGTGGACCACCTGGTTGATACATTGGCATCCTAGGACCAACCCCAGGTGGCATATTAAGTGGTCTCATCTGTGAAAACTGAGCCTATAATGATAGATACCGACAAAAATGAGCACGATGAGAATAGAGTTATGACAATCATTTCTATGGTTAAGTTAACCAGACCTGTAACCTAGCTTTACGGTCTTCCTTTCGCTGTGCAAGAGCAACATATAGAGGTTTGGTAACAATCATTTTTCCATTCATCTCTGCAATCTGAACCAAAGAGAAGAAGATAGTGTTCAAGTATTGAGATCCTTCAGGTGAAAAAAATGTCTTCTTTATATGTTAAGACACTTACAGCTTTAGATGCTTCCTCAGGACTTGAAAATGCGACAAATCCAGATCCTCTACTGACTCCACTAGGATCACACATCACCTGTCACATTCAAATGAAATATAATTTATAAACCGAATACGCTAAGAAAAAGTTTTTATTGTATTAGTTCACAGACCTTGCATGATGTAATAGTTCCAAAGGGAGCGAAGTATTCTCTGAGCTTATCATCTGTGACACTCTCATCCAAGTTCTTGATATACAAGTTCGACCCCTGAGACTTATCTGCAGCTTCCTTCAAGCTTTGCTCGAACTTTTGTTTGAGTTCAGATTCTCTTTCAGACTTCTTTTGGGCTCTTCCAACAAACCACTCCTTGTCATCAAAAGTCTTTCCATTTAAAGCCTCAACAGCTTTGGCTGCATCATCCGAATTCTCGAAATTGACAAATCCAAAACCTTTAGACTTGCCTTCACCATCTCTCATGATAACACAGCTAGTAGTCACTCCGAACTCTCCAAAAACTTTGTTCAGCTCTTCATCACTCATGGACTCAGAAAGATTTTTGACATAAACATTGTTGAACTTCACCTTCTCGCCCGAAGGATCTCTCTGAAGCTTATGAACAAAGGGTCCAACATATACTTGCTTATCATTCAGAAGCATTCCATTCAACTTCTCTATAGCTCTCTGAGCTGCTTCTTCAGTATCAAACTGCACAAAGCCATAGCCTTTCGACTGACCAGAGAGATCAACAGCAACTTTGCAAGATAGAATCGGACCAAAAGCCGAAAAAGTCTCATGGAGTGCTTTGTGATCAATTGATTTGTCAAGATTCTAAGACACATATAATAAACAATGTCAAGATTTCTTTCCAACACCGCATAGATGTTCAAATATGGACAAAGAGATTTAAAAGCTGTACCTTAATAAATATATTACCAACTCCGCTTTTACGGAGACTTGGATCACGAACAGAATACATAACTCTTATAGCTCTTCCATTGAGACCCATGAAATTCATCTCATTCAGTCCCCTTGAAGCTGTAAACAATCAAGAGTATGAACATCATAAACAATACTTATCATTCAGTTCAATAACAGTAACACATAAACTCCCACAAAGGACATAGCCAAGAACATTAACAAGCCCACAAAGTTATCAAATGTGACCCTTCTCTAAATTAACATTAAAGCTTTCACTTTTTTAATCTAAATTTCCAAATTCAGATTAGCATCTGATAATAACACATCAATCTATACAAAATTTCATCAAAACAGAGACATGATTCAACTAATATCTCCCAATTCAATTGATGAGCTACATTGACTAAATCATAGAGAAGGCTGGAGAAAGTTACCATCTTGAGGAGTGGCATAGTTAACATAGCCATAACCCAGAGATCTCCGAGTCGTCACGTCTCTACAAACACGAACAGAAACCACCTGACCCACTTGGCTAAACGCCTCAAACAGCTGTGAATCCGTTACACTCAGGTCCAGATCACCAACATACAATGACGTCGTCCCTTGTTGCGCCGCCGCGACAGCACCGGGAACAGCTACTCCACCGTTGGCATTTTGAACCTGATGCTGAATCTGAGCCATTTTCTCTAAATTTTTCTTCTTCGAATTAGCTCAATCAAAATCAAATACTTTTAAGAAATAAATTCTCAACGCCGGAAAATAAAAATTGAGACTTTATAATCAGAGAATAATGAAAATGGATAGAAATCAGCAGCGAGAGTTGCAGAGTTGAGCTTTGATAAAAGGGTCAGAGGAAGTGACCTTATCAGAGAGAAGCTCAAATCATAAACAACAACAAAAAAAGCTGCAAAGAGGAATAACAAGTTTGAGGTTTTCGATATTTATAGATGTGAAAAGTTTCACCAAACCCTAAAAGCTATGACGGAAATGGAGAAATCTCAGCCGTTGGATTTACTCTGTCGTGTCATGTTTTGGGTCCCATTTTGATTATATAGGCGTTACAAAATCTCTGTGGTGGATACTTAGTTTTAAAATTATCTTTTGTGTAATAAAAATTATTTTGCGTTACTGTATTCAGACAAGACAAAAGAGGTACAAGTGAGATTAGGATAAAAAAATCTGATTAGTATTGTAAGTGATATTTTTGATAAATAAACATTATTTAAGAATATCTGTAAAATTAATATATTAGTTAAAAATTAGAAAAAAAATCTAGTACATTTGTTGTGTAAGTAAATACTAATTAAATTTTTTTTATAAAACTAATAGAGATTAATCTTTTCTACAAATATGCAATGTTTGAAAATTTAATATTTTTAGAGATTTATCTTTTTGTTAAAACAAATGTACCATTAAATGATAATGAAATTTATTAAATCAGTAAATGGATTTAAATAGTAATCTTTTTATAACAACATAAAATTTTTTTTACAAAATACCACTATATTATTTATTTGGTAACAATAATTTCAAAGTATATGTATTTAATTGTCACAATATGGGCTGGTACGGTGAATCATTGTCACTGTTATCTCAGTGTATTTTATTACTACCCACAAAGATGTTAAAATGGGCTTAATACTCTATGGTTAGTCTTGATGTCCGCCCTGAACTCTGATATTTTTTTATTTATATTTAAGAGTTTATTTAGGGTTTGACCCTTTTAATTAAAAGTTTAAAAGAATTGATTTATTTTCTTTCACCTTTTAATTAAATATTTTTTTCTTTCACCTTTATTTATTTTTCCAGCAAATTTTAAATTTATTTTCTGTCAAAAAGCGTAAAATTACGAAATAATATTTTATATTAAAAATTGTAAAATCACGAAATAACATTTTTCCGTTAAAAACGATAAATTACAAAATAATATTTTTCTGCCAAGAACCGTAAAATTATAGAATAATATTTTTTCGTCATAAACAATAAAATCACGGATTAATATTTTTCATCAGAAAATGTAAAAAATACAAAATCACGGAAAATATTTTTTGTCAAAAATTGTAAGATCACGGATAACATTTTCCGTTAAAATCCATATAATCATGGAAAATATTTTTCCATCAAAAATCGTAAAATCAGTTATAAACATTTTCAGACAAAAACCATAAAATCACGTAAAAATTTTTTTTCGTCAAAAACTGTAAATCGCTGAATAGTATTTTTTTCGTCAAAAATCGTAAAATCATGGAATAATATTTTTCTAACAAAAACCATAAAATCACGTAATAATATTTTTTGGTCAAAAAACGTAAATCACAAAATAACTTTTTTTTTGTCAGAAACCGTAAAATTACGGAAAAATATTTTTTCCGTAAAAAACTACAAAATCACGGAAAATATTTTTTGTCAAAAACTGTAAAATCATGGAATAACATTTTTCTGTCAAAAACCGTAAATCAAGGAATAAATATTTTTTTGTCAGAAACCGTAAAATTACATAATAACATTTTTCCATCAAAAACTACAAAATCACGGAAAAGATTTTTCGTCAATAACTGTAAAATCATGGAATAAATAATTTTCTGTCAAAAACCGTAAATCACATAATAATAGTTTTCTGTCAAAAACCGTAAAATCACGTAATAACATTTTTTCGTCAAAAGCCATAAATCAGAAAATAATATTTTTCGTCTAAAACCGTAAAATTAACATTTTTCCGTCAAAACCCATAAATCAGTAAATAATATTTTTCGATCAGAAACCGTAAAATTAAGGAATAACATTTTTCTGTCAAAAAGTACAAAATCACGGAAAATATTTTTCGTCAGAAACTGTAAAATCACGGAATAATATTTTCCGTCAAAAACTGTAAATCACGGAATAATAGTTTTCCGTCAAAAACCGTAAAATCACAGAATAACATTTTTCCATCAAAAATTATAAAATCACGGAACAACATTTTTCTGTCAAAAACTGTAAAATTACATTACAATTTTTTTCGTCAAAAACTACAAAATCACAGAAATCATTTTCCGTCAAAAACTGCAAAATCACGGATAACATTTTTCGTTAAAATCCGTATATCATAGAATAATATTTTACCGTCAAAAACAATAAAAACATCATATAATTTTTTCTATCAATAATTTCAAAATCATATAATACTTCTTAATTTGTATAGGTTTTAAATAGGGTTTTAATAAGGTTCAGGGTTATATATAATTTTTAGGGTTTATGGTTAAACTTCAGATAGGGTTGAGTTCGACGTAACTAACAGTAGACTGGATTTGAAAAACTCTATTTAACATCCCTACCCACAGTTGCCCTTTGCCTACAAGTTATATTAAAAAATTTTAACAAAAAACATAGAATTTTACTTAACGACTGAGTTTTCCTCTAGTTACCTAGATCCTGAATATGTAAGTAACACAAGAACTCATTCATGTTGAAAGCTCTCTTACTTAACATTTTTAGTAGATTTAGCTCAAAAGATTTTTACATGTGTAAGCATCTATGTATCTCTCATGTATCTATTACATTTTATTCTTCTGATCAAGTCCCAAGCTAAAGCCAAAGTCTTCTACTCTTCTTGTTTATATTGAACCTTCTTACCAAGGACATGTAAGTGTTCTTCTCAAGCATTGTGTTTTATCCTTACATAAACGCGATTTCGATGATTCCTTCAACTACAAATTCAACAACAAGTATCAATGAAGTAAGTACCAATCAAAACTTTCTATAAAGACAAAGTCACAAAAAGAACCTGTTCTCTTTTTAAATCTTGATTCATCTTCTTGAGACTTTCAATCTCAGCTACCAATTCCAAGATATAAGCCTGAAGGTTAAGCAAAACATCGAAATCAATATCAAAACAAGTTATAAGAGTTTTGGTTTAGATTTTAACACTTTTTACCTGTTTTCTAGCTCTTGATCTAGCAGCTGATTCTCGATTCTTGATCATCCTCTTTTGTCTTCTTTCAACAACCTTATCTAGGTTCGTATTACTTCTTCTTCCAGGACCAAACACATATGGAACTGGTGATGACCTAGTATTGTCCTGACCATAAGCACCAGCCTCAACTTTGAGGCCTAAACCAGGTGCTTGATTCAAGACCATAGAACCATAGCTATGATCTTCTTTCGCAATGCCGACAAAGACCAAGAACTCTTCCAAAGTAATTTCTCCTAAAGTATGTTCCTTCTCTACCACATCTTCTTCCTTCAACACCAAGTTACCTCCAAGAACTAAACCACTAGGTTCAATAGCTGCAACCGAAGATGTAGTACTCATAATAGCTTGAGTTTCCTCAACAGTCCATATGCTCTTCAGTAGCTCATCTATATTCATTGACTCAATATCTTTCCCTGGCTCACCTAAAGTGGTCTGAAGCTCATCATAAGTTAAGGAACATAATGAAGATTGTCTCACCAATGGCTTTGATTGGTTGTTTTTGTTACTCTCATTCCCTATAGAAGCATCATTACCTAAGATGTTGATGTGAGTACCCATGACTTCTTTGTTTCACTTCTTTAGATCAAAACACACACTAATGAATCAAACCCTTTTATAGCTTTACCTAAGAGAAAGCAAGACAAGGCACTTAAAATTGGGTTTATGAGTAAATCACACATTTATGTGTAAACTGTATTAATTGAAGGTTTTTAGGCAATAATTTGTCATTTTTGTTATTCATTAATCTATTTAGATATTTTTAGTGATCATTATATTAAAATAATAGAAGTATTAATTGAAATATTTTACTATTTTTTTTTTGAATAATATGTTAAATTATAATGAAGAAAAACATATTTTTACAACAAGTGTGTATGTTTTAAATTAAATGAGAGAAATATAAAACAAGAAGAGATCTATCTTTAAAGTTTTATATTAAAAAGGCATTGAAAATATAAAATAATTCTTAATTTAAAACAACATTTGAAATATAAAATAGTATATAGTTTTAAGGTAAAAGCAATCAATCATAAACATCACAAAACTTCCTAACAAAATATCAAAATCCATAGTTCTTGAATGTTGTTGAGTGAAAATTCAAAATATAAATCAAGAATCCAAGAAAAACATGTTGGAGAAGAAACAAGTCCTAACTCTAGTTCTACTACGAATAGTTTACTTCTTCACTAGTGCTAGTTGATTTAGAACATGTCCGATATTATGAACCGGACCAAACCAACAGAGGATAAAAATGAGACAAAGACAGATCTCAACTAAAAAAACAGATTAATAAAAAATATATAAAAGATTACTTGAAATTTCTCACCAACAAAATAAAGATTGGAGACTGCTGAAAAAATCGAGAAGAGATGAGGGAGAGAGACGACAAGTATGTTTTCTATTGCTTTGACAAGAACTGACCCTATTTTAAGGGTGTGTTTTTTTCCTTCGTTTATTTTTAGATATTTTGTTTCCATTTTTAGAATAAAGTAATAAATATCTTTTAAAATTGTTATTAAAATTGAGCCGACATACCAAGTTGATTTATTATTAACCAATAAGAAGCTCAAACGTGTGAGTTGAAAGTCATTTCCATGCACAAAATAAAAAATATGTTTAGAAGAGTTAAATTAATTGAGAATTATGTGTAAATAAAATATTGATGGTTATGTTTAGGTCGTGACTGATCGTAGAGAATTAGTTGCCTAGATGCATTATGGTTTTTTTAATGGTGTAACTATGTATCCATAAAGTGTTTTATGCAGTGTTCTAAAAATCGGATAATTTGGAGATTAATCAGTTGAAAAATCGCAGGACGCTTAGTAAACGCTGCAGTTTCACTAGTTTTGGAGAGTTAGATTATGCGCTACAAATCAGAAAAAAAATTAATGTAAATCAGAGTATATGGAACATATCAGAAAAAATCGATGTAATTATGAAAAAATAAAAAAACTGATAAATTTTATACAATCGGTAATATATATAAATATACTGTAATTTTGTAAACTTTTTATTCATGTAAACTCTAAATGATACAAACACGGTTATTATGTTTTTAATTTGTTTAATATGATTTATGTTTTATTATTTTAGATAAGCGTTTGTATTGAATTATGATTTTTTTATAATATATTTTTTATTTTTTATATTTTATTTTATTTATTTATATTTTAAAAGAATTATTTTTATATAAAATACAAAATATTTAATTTGAAAATAATATATTTAAAAAAGTATTTTAATTTAAAATATAAATATAAAATATTTAAAATTATAAAAGTTTATTAATGCCTAATTTCTACATAGACTCCAATAAATTATTTTATGCACTAATCCCCTGAGGATTACCTAGATAATGTTTGGGGAATTTTTGAACATTAGAATATTATTTAATATATCAATAGCTTTAACAAAGTCTACGTAGATTCTTGAGCATTCGCGACTTTATGGCACAATCGAATGGAGTATAGGTATAGGTATTTAGTAGGTAATCAAATTTACTTTTAAATTTTTTAATTAGTATATTATATAATTTTTTCAGCATATTTTATAAAAAATAAAAACTAAATTTTCAAATACATTGGATAATTCATAGCTCTCCATCGTTGACCATAAAAACTTGTGAATTGACTTTGAAGCTACGCTTGAAAATTCACTGATAGATAAAATATTTATCTTATTAAGTTTTCTCATCTTACAAAAAAAAAACATTAAACCCAAACAATAAAATTAATTCTTCTCCTCTCTTTGATTCATCATCCTCTTCCTTTCATGGGTGATCTCTCAAATCTTCGAGGACCCAGAATTGGAGCTACCCACACCGAATCCTTAGTACCCAATGTCTCTTCTTCTTCACCATCATCATCAATCAAACGAAAATTATCAAAATTGTTACCAATCTGCGTTGCTTTAGTAGTTATCGCTGAGCTAGGGTTTCTGAGTCAACTCGATAAAGTAGCTTTAGTCGATACGTTGACTGATTTCTTCACTCAGTCTCCATCAATGTCGCAATCTCCACCGAGTAAATCCAATCGAAAGATCGGGTTACATAACAATAGCTGCGAAGAATGGTTAACAAGAGAAGATTCAATTACTTATTCTAGAGATTTCACTAAAGATCCAATTTTTATCTCTGGTGGTGAAAAGGTTAACATTTCATTTACTTAAGGCTAATCTTATGTTTGATCAATTCATATAGAAGGGTGATTGATTAGTGAATAGAATTTTTTTAAAAATCAAACTTTGAGCATATGAATTGTTTTGAAATGGTTAACAAAAATTTGATTATTCATTTGCTTAGTCTGATCATTCAGGTGATTGATTAGTCAATACAACTATAAAAATCCTAACTTTGAGCATATGAATGTGTATACATTGTTCTGATTTAAGTTATTTTTTCAATTGTTAGGACTTTAAGTGGTGTCCTATAGATTGTAAATTTGGAGATAGTTCAAGTAAAAACCCAGATGCTGCTTTTGGATTAGGTCGTCAACATGGTTCTCTTAGGATCATTCGTTCCATGGAATCAGCTCAATACTATCCTGAAAATAATCTAGCACAAGCTCGACGGTGGGTAAGCATTATCTTTTAACAAACACTAGTTAAAAAAATGTGTGTTTTCAATACATAAAGTTATTAACTTTGTTTTTTTGTTCATTAGGAGAGGTTATGATATAGTTATGACCACAAGTCTTTCATCAGATGTTCCTGTTGGGTATTTTTCATGGGCTGAGTATGATATTATGGCTCCAGTACAGCTTAAGACTGAAAGAGCTTTAGCAGCTGCTTTTATTTCAAATTGTGGTGCTCATAATTTTCGATTACAAGCACTTGAAGCTTTGATGAAGAGTAATGTTAAGATTGATTCTTATGGTGCTTGTCATCGAAACCGTGATGGAAAAGGTAACATTTTGATAAGTTTAGGCTAAAACAATTGTTGAAAAAGATTAATGAGATGTGTACATTAATGTAGTTGACAAGGTTGAAGCTCTTAAGAGATATAAATTTAGTTTAGCTTTTGAGAATACTAATGAAGAAGATTATGTTACCGAGAAGTTCTTTCAATCCCTTGTTGCTGGTATGTTTTAGATTCTCTCTTACAAATTCTTGTTGGTTATGTCATAAGACAAAGAAGTATATGTTTTGTTTTGACTTAGGATCCATCCCTGTTGTTGTTGGAGCTCCAAATATAGAAGAGTTTGCGCCTGCTTCAGATTCGTTCCTTCACATTAAGAGAATTGAAGATGTGGAGCAAGTTGCAAAGAGAATGAAGTATCTTGCAGCTAACCCTGTTGCTTATAATCATACACTAAGGTTCGGGTTTTTTCGTAAATATATGTCGTAAGTAACTTCTTCTTGAAAGCTTTTGTTTTGATTTAGATGGAAGTATGAAGGTCCTTCAGATTCTTTCAAGGCACTTATTGATATGGCTGCTGTACACTCTTCGTGTCGTCTCTGTATTTTTCTTGCCACAAGAGTCAGAGAACAAGAAGAACAAAACCCTAATTTCAAGAAACGACCATGCAAATGCACTAGAGGAGGTTCAGACACAGTTTATCATGTATATGTAAGAGAACGAGGCCAGTTTGAAATGGAATCAATCTTTTTGAGGTAAAAAACTTTACCCCTACAGAGGGCCGATTCAGAGGGTAGGCTTCATATACCGTCGCCTAGGGTATCCCGTAGTTTAGGGGCCGAATAAACCGAATAAAATCGAACCGAGAGGTGAATTTTCAGATTTATTCGGTTTATTTGGGTTAATCGGATTGAATTCGGAAATATCTTTTAACCTTCAACCGAACCGAACAAATCGAAAACCGAATCGAACAAACCGATATTTTTTTCGGTTTTATTTTGGAACTAATTTTTAAAAACGGAAAAAACCAAAAAACAGAAAAAATCGAACCGTTTAAACCGGATGCCCAGGACTAGTTTTAAGATATGTTTAGTCGTATTTTAGATTAAAAAATTTCGGTTAGGACATCTAAAATAATTGTATAGTTGAAACGGCCCAACCCCTATATCACTTAGTCAAACACTATGTTTTGTATTAATCCGTTCTTTATCGAATCCAGGGGTAAGAATCTGACTCAAGAAGCTCTAGAATCAGCGGTTTTAACCAAATTCAACTCTTTAAAATATGAGCCAGTGTGGAAGAAGGAAAGACCTGGAAGCTTAAAAGGAGATAACAAGCTTAAAGTATACAAGATTTATCCACTTGGTCTAACACAAAGACAAGCTTTGTACAAGTTCAAATTCGAAGGAAACTCGAGTTTAAGTACTCACATTCAAAACAACCCTTGTAGTAAATTTGAGGTTGTTTTTGTTTAGTTTTTTTTCATACGGATTTGTTTTAAGGTTATCCAGCTATGGAGACATTGGTTTGTGGAAGAAACCGAAACAGAGAGGTTAATTTAGTTATGACATTGGTGAATGTAGTTTGTTTTGGGCAGAACAGAGAAAAAGACATGTTTGACATTGTAGTGAATTTGTTCTTTTGATTCTACATGTTTGAAGATTTTAGAAGAATTTGGATTTAGTTTTGAGTCTTTTGTGTAGCCTTGGCATTCGGTTTGGTTTATTCGATTTATCGAAATCAAGCCGAATTAGATTGGTAAATCGAAATCAAATCGAATTAGATTGGTTTCATGTTATTTGGTTTAGTTAAATAAGCTTAATTTTTTTTTTTTTTATTTGAAGTTATATTCAGTTTATTCAGTTAAATATAAAAATTCATGTTTCGTTTTGAAGTTATATTCAGTTTATTCAGTTAAATATAAAAATTCATGTTTCGTTTTCTGGTAATAAGTTTATTCTGTGTAAATTAAACTGAATAAATCAAAAAATAAACTTTTAAAGAGTAATTCTTTCTAATACCAAAATTTATAGTTTTTAAGACAAAATTACATTATTTTTTTTAGTTAGACATAAATACCATTTTTATTAAAATCATATTTTAATTTAATGTTAGGGTTGATTATTTAGTGGTTGGGTTTAGTTTTTTATTATTTGAGTTGAGTATTTAGTGGTTGAGTTTAGTATTTACTGTTTGGGTTTTGTGTAATTTTTCAAAAATATAATCTAATTTTTAATTCAATTAAATTATTAAATGGTAATTTTGTTTTAAAGTAATTTTAATGGTATTTGTGAAAATTAAAGTTAATTTAGTGTTATTTTTGAGAATTGCCCATTTTTAAATTTATTCAGTTTGTTGTTTGAATTAATTAAGTTGAATTGGAAAGTATTTTTTATTGATAAGCCAAACTGAGAAAACTGAAAATGAAATCAAATAAATTGATATTTTGTTCGATGTTAATTAAAAGTTTATTTTTATTGTCTATTATATCATTAATATTAAATATTTTTTATGAATCCGAGAATAGTTTTACTAGGGGTGGACAAAATATTCGTAAGATTCGTTTCGATTCGGTATTTGCTTCGATTTGATTCGAAAAATCCGAATATTCGGATATTTACGAAGCGAATCAAATACTAAAAATTAGTGTTCGTTAAAAACGAATCAAATATCAATACTAAAAATTTACGAATATTCGATTCGATTCGGTATGTCTACATACATTTATATATTTATATAGATAATTAGATATATTATTTTATATTA
>KE156285.1:23707-42993 GCA_000411055.1 Leavenworthia alabamica
GGCCGTACCCAAAACCCGATTTTTCGGATCGGGTACAGGTATACCCGAACGGGTGCCATTTTATGCCCAAGGCTACTTCGAAGCAAATAAGAATCAAATACTTACTGATTCAGACAAAACGAATCGAATCACAAATATTTTCAAAATTCTGAATATTCGATTCGTGTCCACCCCTAAGTTTTACTTACAATTTTTTTGTGAAAACACTATTGATATATTGATTAAGGGTTTTAAAATTTCTACACCAGATCTAAAATTAAAAACTCAGATAACACAATTATTACAAATTAAAAGATATAAAAGTTTTTCAGAAATCTCGGTGTACACAGATAATAATAATAATAATAATAATACCGTCCGTCATAAAAGATGTTATCATACTGTAAAAAAAATTGTTCATTATAAAAATATTATATGTGAAACTGTCCATCGAAAATTCTAATATCGTGGAGAAAAATTATTGATCACGTGACGTTATATATGCAAAAATCATCTCTAAGAATAAGAATCAATTTTTTAAAAAACTAAATAAATTGAAGAATCCAAAAAACGAAACGGTTTAACCCGGAAAAATCGAACTACCAGTTTTGTCTTTTGTGAGTTGGTTGATAAACCAATTAAAGGGGAAAAAAATCTATCTACTTTAGTTTTGTCGGTCTCTTTAAAATTACAACCACACAAAAAAACAATACCAATAAACAAAAGACAAATAAAAGGCAACGTGTCCATTATCACTGATACGCGTCGTACGAATAAAAACATTAAATACATTTCTTTACATTAAAAAATAAAAAAATAAAAAATATTTATAACTAATATAAAAACAATGATTCATAATCACATAAACACACATCTCAACCATTCATCAATGGATTCTAAAGAAATCGCATCAGAGTTTCTTCCGTTTATTCGAACTTACAAAAACGGTTACATCGAACGACTCACCGGAACTGAAATCATCCAACCATCATTAGATCCTTCAAACGACGTCGTTTCAAAAGATGTTATATACTCACCACAACATAACCTCTCCGTTCGTATCTTCCTCCCGAACAACTCCACCGCCGTTACCAAACTACCTTTACTCATCTACATCCACGGCGGAGCTTGGATCATCGAATCTCCTTTCTCTCCGATCTACCATAACTACCTTACAAAGTTAGTTAAATCCGCTAACTGTATCGCTGTATCAATTCAGTACCGTCGTGCACCGGAGCATCCGATTCCAGCGGCGTATGAAGATGCATGGTCTGCGATTCAATGGATCTTCTCTCATTCTAATGGATCTGGTAATGAAGATTGGATTAACAAACATGCTGATTTCAACAGAGTTTTTATCGCCGGAGATAGCGCCGGTGGTAATATAACTCATCATATGGCGATGAGAGCTGGTAAAGAGAAACTAGATCGTAAAATCAAAGGGATTGTGATAGTTCATCCAGCTTTCTGGGGAACAGATCCAGTTGATGAAGATGATGTTCAAGATAGAGAGATGAGAAATGGAATTGCTCAGGTTTGGGAATTAATTGCGAGTCCTAATAGTGTTAATGGAACTGATGATCCGTTGTTTAATGTAAATGGATCCGGGTCGGATTTTTCTGATTTGGGATGTGATAAGGTTTTGGTTGCGGTTGCTGGTAAAGATGTGTTTGTGAGACAAGGTTTGGCTTATGCGGCGAAGCTGAAGAGTTGTGAATGGGAAGGTACTGTAGAGGTGGTTGAAGAAGATGATGAAGGACATGTTTTTCATTTACAAAACCCTAATTCTGAAAAAGCTTTGATGTTTCTGGACAAGTTTGTTGAGTTTATTATTGGGTGAATAAAATGTAATAAGTATGTTTATTAATATTTGTATTTTTATTTGGTTATGTGATAAATGTTTTTAAGAAATCAATTACATGGATAATGTGTGTTGAGTTTATATGATTTGGTTTACTCTTCGTGTGTCGTGTCATTATTTTTCTTCTTCTTTTTGTCCGCAACAGTATTTCATTTTATTAAAGCCTGTAATTACAAAGTCTAATTGAACCATTATAGAAATTACATTAATGGGCTTTTGGCCTGACCCAAAAACCCAACGTCGCGAACAACACGCTGACGATTTCGGAACACATGTCATTCATGCTAATCAGAATGTTTTTACGTTGCAAACCGATTTTTGCCGACCGCCGAAATTTTCAGATCGGCTTCCAAAAGAACCGTCGTCTCTGAAGACTCAACGCCACGTTCAACGAATCTTTGCATTCCTTCTCCAACTAATTTCACTCTTCTTTACCGGATTAATCACTAGATTCACTACTTTCTTAGACAAATCGAATATCTCCAGTCATAATCTTCGCCGAGGCCAAGAAACTCTTCTGGAAAAGGAAGTTAAGATATTACTCTGATCTTTGAGACAAACAAGAAAGAGTGAGATCGATACCAAAAAATTGTAAATGAAAGTTGTTGCTGATATCAAGTCGGATTTTAACTGACATATAACCGGAAGAAGACTGGCAAAAAGTTAGAAGTAACACCGACAAGATGTTGGAAGACAAACCGGCAATAAATCGGACTTTAAACCAGCAACTCGCCTGAACTTATTGTAAGATCCCAGTTTGGAAAGGCTTAAAACATTTGATTTGGCTACCTATATCACCTAAGTGCACTTATCTTTTCGATCAATCACTCCTTCAAGAACTCTACATGTAAGCTTGTTTGGGTTGGAGTAATACTAGGATAAGTGACATACCGAAAAATGATTGTCGCTACTATGTAAGTGAGGCCAACGCACAAGAGAATATCATGTGGTGATTTGTAGGGACAATAAATAAGTCTTAGAGCCTCAGAAAAATAATGCACCGACTGTCGGACGAGGGTGAAACTCAATGGGTCTAGAGAGGATGTGGAGGTCCAAAAAGAAAATTTTTAAAGCCCAATTATACTTAATGATGTAAAAAATAAAAAATATACAATTGTACAAGAGTGGAATCAAACTGGTGACTCTTGCATCTCCTAAGAGATGGATTTAACCACAATGAAATGATGTCCTTTATTTATATCTATTATATTGGCTCCCAAAGCACATGCTTGTTTGGCTTGCAGATATGGCCGGCACGGGGTGCAGTGGTGGAAGTAAAGAGGGAGGAGGAGGGGCAGTTGCCCCCCTGAATTTTAAAAATTTTCCCTAATTTCTTAAGAAATTGTTAAATTGCCCCTCCTAAAATTTATAAAATTTACACTACTGCTCCTCCTAAATTTAGTTTCTAGATGCGCCATTGACGGGATGTGCTCACAAACGGTGGCGGTCGGAGTATTACACTTATTTACATTAAAAATAAACTAAAGACAACTGATATCGAAAAAAACCAAATTTTTTTGAAAGATTTATAAAAGAAGAGAAAAAAGAAGAAAAAAGTTCGATTAGCTCTCGCCGGAAATCACATTTTTAAAGAGATTTTTGAC
This sequence comes from Leavenworthia alabamica, assembly GCA_000411055.1. NCBI lineage: Eukaryota > Viridiplantae > Streptophyta > Magnoliopsida > Brassicales > Brassicaceae > Leavenworthia > Leavenworthia alabamica. Next base: position 27,152 of record KE156285.1, read on the forward strand.
GAACCAGACGAGAGGTTTGAAAGACAAGATCTATCTCCATTATATCTATATAATTCAATTTAGTTGTTTATCCTTAGCTTTTGATTATTAAAACATATGTTATATATTCTGTAAATATTTTTTTTGGAGAAAATACCAGCGACTCTCCTTTAGAAAAATTACAGCTGAGGTTATTGAGTCTATTATTTTTAAGTCTGGGTCTATAACCATTTTTGTATCTTAAGCCTATTGGGTTAATTTAATTAAAAAAATTGGCAGACAAAAAAATATAATCATGTAAGCCCACTAACCGAAATTTTTAATAATTATTATGAATTACGATTTAAGCGAGATTTATAAATTGTTTCTTTCCTTTGTGGATTTGTTTGTACTTTATTTTCTGTTTTTATAGTTTTCTGCAATTATTTATTGATATATACATACAGTTGGTATTTTCTTTTATATATTTAGATTAAATATAGTAAAAATTTGCATTTTAAACATAAAATTTTAATTAAAACTTATAGTTTAATGAAGAAATTCTAGTAACACCCTCATATATAGTTTATTTGACAAAATTATATTAAATTTTTAGTTGGATATAAATATTATTTTCTATTAAAATTTATATTTTTATATAAAAATATTTTTTTATTTAATGTTAAAATTTAATATTTTGTGTTTGAATTTAATATTTATTGTTTAAGTATTAGAATTTAGTATTTAAAGTTAAATTTTAATATTTAGTATATGGAACTAATATTTATTATTTAAGATTTAAAATTTTAGTTTAGAAATTAAAATTTAGTATTTAAAATTAAAGTTTAATATTTAATGGTTAGATTTAATATTTATTATTTAAGATTTATGTAATTTATAAAAACTTAATTTAATTTAATTTTTAAATTATAATTTTTTTAATAAAAAATAAATATTAAATTTAGTAATATTTAATAGAATTTATTTTGTTTAATTATATCTTATTTATTTCTTAGTTATTTAAATAAACTACTTTGACCAAATTGGGCATTTACCAACTGTCATCTGACAACCCTAAAATCACGGTCAAATCAGAACCGTTGATCTCTACGACACAACATGGCTTTCAGTACGTAACTGGGCCCCACGTTTCCACAACTTCTCACTTCAGACCTAAAAGCCTTAAAACCTCCGAATCTACACAACACAACTCTCTCCTCTCTCCGCCTCCATTATCTCTCAAATCTAATCCTCTCTCTCAGTTTCCGCCATTACCAAAACCAACGAAGCTTTCAAACTCATCGAGAGAGAGATCCTGAGTTTCCAGATCTGAATCTAAATTTCAATAATTCAAAGATGCAGACAATAAACAACGGCTCAGATTCAACGTTACCAACATCAGCCGGAACAACAACACCACCACCACCGTCACAGCAACATCAATGGCAACAACAACAACAACAACAATGGATGGCTGCGATGCAATACCCTGCAGCAGCTATGGCTATGATGCAACAACAACAACAAATGATGATGTATCCTCATCAATACACTCAAGCTCATTATCAACATCCTCAGTTTCAATACCCTGCTTATCAACAACAACAGAAGCATCATCAACGTGTTGGATCTAGTGGTGATGATGTAAAGACTCTTTGGATTGGTGATCTTCTTCATTGGATGGATGAAACTTATCTTCATTCTTGTTTCTCTCATACCAATGAGGTATATAATCTCTATCTCTTTCTCCTATGTATATGATTTAGTGTGTTGAATCTTTTTTTTGTGTGTTTCTGACATGGAAACTGATATGTTTATAGATCCGTTGACTCTTTTATAGTTATTAGAAAGATTCATTATTGTGAATTCAGTGCAAGTTTCTTACTTTTTTTTTAACGTACTTGGTTGAGTGTAAGATCTAAGCGGTTGACATTTTGGGTAATGGAGATAAGAACTGTGTCACGTTTAGAGAATCTTTCTTGTTATGGCAAAATAAGAGATATGAAACATGTAACAAGAGATCTGTTAACTACAGTGTACTAGTTCAATTGGTAAAAACTTTTAAGGATCTAATAGGGATCTGTGTGGGTCTCATTTGGAAAATGTATGTCTTTTTGTGGTGTGGGCAAGACCGATCCGGAGGGCAGGATACATAAACGGTCGTTTAGAGCATCCAGTGATTTAAGACAGTTTTTATAGATTTTAAAATATGTTTAGTCATATTTAGATTATAAAAAAAATTTCGTCTAAAACATCTAAAATAATGTTGAATAGTTGAACTGGCCCTAGGTGTAGGTCATGTTTGGATCTTTGGGGTGATGTAGGTTTGTGCGTAGGTTCCGTGACTTCCGTCTGAGAAATGTAGAGTCTTTGGACTTGAACTTCGAGTATTCAAAAAAAAAAACAAGAGATATGTTCTGTTTTACTTACCTTCTTAACTTATTCTTTCACTGGTTTTGTTATTGTTATGTGATGTGTAGGTTTCTTCTGTAAAAGTAATCCGAAACAAACAAACATGTCAATCAGAAGGATATGGTTTTATCGAGTTTCATTCACGATCTGCAGCCGAAGAGATTCTTCAAAGCTTTACTGGTGTAATCATGCCGAATGCAGAACAACCTTTTCGTTTAAACTGGGCATCATTCAGTACCGGTGAGAAAAGAGCATCCGAAAACGGTTCTGACCTATCGATATTCGTAGGAGACTTGGCTCCTGATGTGAATGATACTGTTCTTCTCGAGACATTTGCTAGTAGATATTCATCTGTTAAAGGTGCTAAAGTTGTGCTTGACTCCAATACTGGTCGGTCCAAAGGCTATGGGTTTGTTAGGTTTGGTGATGAGAATGAAAGAACAAGAGCTATGACTGAAATGAATGGTGTTTTTTGTTTAAGTAGGCAAATGCGAGTTGGTGTTGCTACTCCTAAAAGAGCTGCTTCTTATGGACAACAAAATGGTTCACAAGGTATGTGATTATATAATCTTTGTTATTTGAAATGTTTGTCTTTTGTTATGTTTTAGGCTGCAAATGGTATCATTAAATTATATAAGTTTAACAAAAATTAACGAAAACCTCTTAAAAAACTTTTGAGATAATTCAGAGGTCGCCAGTTCGAATCACGATCTAGGAGGGATCTCTTTTCCGAAAGAGATGAATTTAACATGGCGTGGGTCTTGTCTAGGAGATGTAGGGTACTCGGATTTGAACTCTCAATATTCAAAAAAAAAACGAAAACATTTGAGTTGAATCTCATTAAACTACAAAATAAAAACATTTTGAGTTGAATCTTATTCAACTATAAAATATTAGATGAATGAGTTGAATGATTTTTCTTTATATTTTATTCATTCGTTCGATTTTTCTTTTTGAATGATAGATAAAATGATATCGTATTTTCTATTTCCGTTTCTTTTATGGATTTTTAGTTATTTGTATTAAGCATTCACTAGAGTAGCAAATCAGCTCTAATGAATATAAATTAAACATTTTTGAAGTTATAATGTAATGTTTTCATTGAATTAGCTTTGACACTAGCTGGAGGACATGGAGGAAATGGTTCTATGGCTCATAGTTCAGTATCTGATGGAGAATCTAATAACTCAACAGTGAGTTCTCCTCCTAGCTACTACACCTTTTACTAACAACTAACTATAAACATAACTGCTCATTGTCTTTTTATTACATTGTAGATATTTGTTGGTGGTCTTGATGCTGATGTTACTGAAGATGTTCTTATCCAACCTTTTTCCGAATTCGGAGAGATTATTTCAGTGAAGATCCCATTAGGAAAAGGATGTGGGTTTGTTCAATTTACTAACAGGTAATAAACTAAACCTAATCTATCCTTGTTAGCTTACTTGTCAAGTAATGTTGTGCTTGGTTTTGATAGAGAGAGTGCTGAAGAAGCTATACAGCAATTGAATGGGATAGTTATTGGGAAAAATACTGTTAGGCTTTCTTGGGGACGAAGCCCTAACAAGCAGGTACGATAAACAAAAATTAAGAGATATGTATTGGATTAGACATTTTGAGTAATTTGATTTTAAATTACAAATCATTTGTTACGAAGAAGAATTTTAATATAGTTATTAAAACATTGGATTAGTGATTTTTGAAAAAATTATTAAAATCTATTGATATTAGAATTTGATTCTAAAATTTCCGTTGAGATTTCCAAGACTTTCCTAGTTAAAAATATAAAAATCAAAATCTCATGGTTTTTGGTCGCTAAAAATCAAATAACTCGAATTGTTTACTTGTGATGATTTTATTCATTTTGTTTAATCCTTTGATTTTAAAAATGGTAGTGGAGAGGTGACTATGGTAACCAATGGAATGGAGGATACTCAAGAGGACAAGGTTACAATAATGGTTATGTTAATGAGGATTCAAACATGTATGCTACTTCTGCAGCTGTTGTCCATGGAGCTTCTTGAAAGTGTTGGTTAGGGTTTAGCTTGAACCATTGAAACTAAACTACAAAGGGTTTTTGTAACCTGGATTTGTTGAACCTTTGCTTATGTTACTGTCTCTCTCTCACTGTCCAAAATTTTGGGGTTGTCTGAAACTTGAATTTCTATTTTCAGTTTTTTTTTTAAGATTATTTGTCGTGTTACTGAGACTTACACAAAGTTAGAGTTTGGTCCATAATAATTAATTTCCCAAATCTTTTGGATCAATTACTAGTTTTTGAAATCTTTGATAGTCAAATCAGTAAGTCAAAAGACTCAAAAAGAAACACCAAATGCTTCAGACATGATAAGGTCTACAAAGCCAAAGACCATTACTTGCAATTTACGATTAATTACAAAAGTCTTTAGTAACAGTTTCTGCACCGAGATGATGAAATATAAATGGAATTGCATAAGATTCAAGATTATTTTCAATCAATTTGAGGGTTTATTTTGTAAATTTTCCAAAGTTTTAGAATCATTCATAAATTTTCGGTAATTGCGGGGATTTCAAAGCTGAACAGGTTTGATTTACTTGAAACAACACTTGAAGAACACAAAACCAAATCCTCCCAGATATAACACAGTTTTGTTTTGTAATAACCGCCACAATTTGATCTGATCAAAACGGTTTATTGTAAAGACCAAGTAATGATTTTTCTCTATCTTCAACTCGTTTCCTAGCAGCTTCTCTAGCCTTCAATGCAGCTCTCTCTTCTGCAGATACTTTCTTTGGTTTCTCATCTTGTCTTTTTCTCTTGTTATTACCAATTTCAACAGATGAAGGAGCTCCTTTCACTGCTCTTTTAGGGTTTAAAGTAGCTGATACAAGACGACCAGGTGGTTTCATCACACTAGTTCCAGCTTCTGAAGAAGATACAGTCTTTTTAATGAGAGGAAGAGGTACTTTATCTGATGAAGATCCAACCGCAGCGTATGCCTCATCTTGTGTCACCCAATGCCCTGTTTCATTACTCACATGAAGAAACTGTATACAATATGTTTAAAAGCTTGATTACTATCAAATACCTATTGAATCACTGTAATAGAATCCAGAGTTTGAATCATAATGCAGACCATTCGTCTGGTTGTAATAATAGCCAGAAGCATTGTCAAGCTCCCAACCTGCCATAAAGAATATGATCACTATATGATATCTAACAATGAAAAGAGTTATGAAACCAAAATGATAAAAGAACCTGAGTGTGACTTAAAAGAAGGAGCTGTTTTACTCTCTGGTGATGATTCTCTATAGAGTTATAGGCATTAAAACTTATATAAGTCAAAATATTTTGCAATGTTGGTAAAATTAGAGGTCAAAATGGTTGTTCCGCACGGTCAAACCCATTTATGAAGCAGGTCAAGATGGTTGTTCGGTACGGACAAAATGGTCCAGCACTATTGGACATGGACACTATCTTACTGTAAGATGACAATGAAGGAACCAAACATTACTTTGTTTTTTTCCTACACTTATCATCAATGAAAGCGATTTCGTACATCCAGTTTCATAGACTACACACAATCATTTATAGAATATACAGCAGCTTATGACCTAAGTATGTTAGTCTATAACAACAGATTCAAAACTAAGCCAACCCTGAAACCATATTACAAGTTTGAAATATACTTACCAGAGGTACCATCATCAGGTGCACCATTAGCTTTAGCTACTAGTTGAGCAGTTTCTATATCTTTCTGATAGCTACGAGTTGCTTTCTGAAACAAAAACAACAGAGAACTCAGAAACCAAGTATTCAACAAAAAGAAGAAGAAGAAGGAATATGTATGATATAAACTTACAGCTTCGATTTGTTGAAGCAATTTTTCATTTTTCTTAAGCTCTTTATCTTTAGCAACACTCTTCTCACGCATATCAGTGAGTTTCTTATCAACACATTCTCGATGACGTTTACCAAGTTCATGGTTTCTTATACTTGTTTGATTATTCTGAATCCAGATCTTACAGAACTCACACCATTTGTTTCCTTGACTTACCCAATACTATCAAATACACATAAACAATGATTAAAGTCAATTTCAATAAGAGATGAACTAGGGTTTTGAAAATGATCGATGATTTAAACAGTTTTTGATTTACCTCGGTCATAGCTGTTGATTGAAGGAGACGAAGTTATCGGAACTAAAAGAACAAATTTTTATTAGAATATAGAACCAATTGAGGAAAATAATAGGAAGAGAGAAAGATTTAGAAACCCTAATTCATCGAACCCATAGAGAAGAATACGAAGGAAATATATCAATTTGGGGTTAAATCAGTTTGGTATTTTCTAATTTTATTTTCGTAAATCGAACCGGACTTGGTACATGTCTTAATTTTCTTTCCGGTTTGTATTTGGTTAAACCGACTCAAATCTCAGAAAAATAGAGCACAGATGCAAACCGGAAAGGCTTTGTTGCTCTTCACCTCCTTGATTCCCTAATTTAAATTCTCAAGATTTTAAATTATAAGATAATATTTTTATAATAAAATTGTTTTATTAATTTAAATATTTAGTGTTTTTTGGGATTTATATATCATCTATCCGCAATCTTGCATCTTTTTGTATCAAAGTAAACATCATAGCTTAAAGTCATAAGAAGTTTTCAGCTTTTGACGATTTAACGGCTGTTCCAAAAATCTGATTCTAAAAGTTCATTGGAAACTTAAAATTACTTTTTAGAAACTTGTGCAAAATATTATATCATAAATTAATATAAATAGTAAAAATATTTTTATTATATTTTTCATTAATAAAAATACTAAAAACTACAAAAATAAAAACGTTAGAAATAACTAATTTATTAGTTGAATAAATTATTTTGTAATATTTAAATTTAGTATTACAAAATATAATTTAAAATAAAATTATTTGATATATAAAATTAATATAATAATCTAAATTTTAGTTTATCAATAACTATAATTATTTATTTTAAGTTATATTAAAATAATTTATGTTTTAATATATTTTAATATATACATTCTTCGAACTCGTACCCGGTTTCTAAATTTTTTTTTTAATTCACTTTTAAGTTTTTAGTTTTTATACACTTTCGCTTCCGAGTATCAGTTTCCGATTTCATGCAACAGATGTCAAAGTCAAATGTGGTTCTATGAACTTCTTCTTCTTGTTGTATCATCATTATTGGGTTATTAGGGTTAAATTCTAATTTATATGATTGGGCCTCAAACGAATTGGGCCACAAGGTATTCTTATTTTTTCATCACTTTTAAATTATACTGCATTAAGAGAGGAATAAAAGCAGACATAAAAAGCCAAAAAGCTGAAAAAGACGATATATTCGAGGCAAAAGCAGCTGCTGGTATTGTATCATTATTACTTAATAATTTCCCAACTTTTTACGTTGAAATTAATAAAAATTAATAATATTTTACAGATACGCCGAATATCAAATTTCCCTATATATATCTTCGGCTTCACTTCACATCAAATCACACCACTCCACAAAAACCCTAATCTCTCCTCATTCTCTTGTGGAGCAGAAACCATGGATGCAAAAGAAGCTTCCGCCACCGATTTGAAAAGACCGAGAGAAGATGATAATAATGGTTCCGCTGCTGCTTCTATGGAGACAGAGAACGGAGATCAGATAAAGGAGCCTGCTTGTTTCTCTTCTGTGATTCCTGGGTGGTTCTCTGAAATGAGTCCCATGTGGCCAGGTCTGGTTTTGATTAGGAGATTAACAAATTCTGAGCTTTTTTTTTTTATTTACCTGCTCTGTTTTCTACTCATCCATAAACAGAGAAAGAGATTAATAAGATTCATCTGAAATTATAAAATTCTGATTTTGTGTGTTTTGTTGTGTGAATAATATGTTGATTTGTAGGTGAGGCACACTCTTTGAAGGTTGAGAAGATTTTGTTTCAAGGCAAATCAGATTACCAAGATGTTATTGTTTTCCAGGTATAATAAAAAACAAATCACTTTTTTTTTTGCTGTTAATTTGCATCATTTCTCTGTTTTATTTATGTATCCATATGAAGTTTCGTTTTTTTATTGTTATTATTATTTATTGGTCTTACTTAGTCTGCAACATATGGAAAAGTTTTGGTTTTGGATGGAGTAATACAACTTACAGAAAGAGATGAATGTGCCTATCAAGAAATGATCACTCATCTTCCTTTATGTTCTATCCCTAACCCTAAGAAGGTATTATCAATCCTTTTATTGCATTTTGGAGTCTTTGTGTGTAATTTTTGGGTAATCAAAAGTCTTTAGCTTTTCTAATGAAAGGTTCTTAAGTTTGCATTTTTTTCTTCTTCTCCTGTAAAGTAGGATGATTAAATCATTACTTATGGAGCCTTTTATCAAATATGAATATTATAAATTAGTTGAGCTAGCGTCAATTATTACACTCCAGAGTGGTGATAGTAATGTCCCACTAAAGAACATGTAGATGATTATCATTTTTATAGCTTTTTAAGATGTACGAACTTTGATGGCCTCTGGAGAAAAAAAATACTATAAATAAGTTATAGAGGCCTCTGGAGTAACTTTATTGGGTAATAATACTACGAATAGAAACTGTTTTTTTCAGCTGGCATAAATGTTTATCCTCTTGCTTTGTTATTGAAGACTTGTTTGAGAAAAGCTTCTTACATTTCAAATGGTTTATGGTTAATTGTAGCAGCTAAAGTGATGTTTTTTTTGCTTCTAGCCAGTAAAGCTATAAGCCAAAGTGTATCTGATCAATGCTTTTCTAGTTCTTTTATAGGTTTTGGTCATTGGAGGAGGAGATGGAGGTGTCTTGCGGGAAGTTGCACGCCATGCTTCTGTTGAGCAGATTGACATGTGTGAAATTGATAAAATGGTGGTTGATGTAAGTGTTCACATACTAATTCAAATTTCGAATGCTTATTTTGGTTTAATTTGTTTACACCTTCTGGAAATCTTCAGGTGTCTAAGCAGTTCTTCCCTAATGTAGCAATAGGATACGATGATCCTCGTGTGAACCTTGTCATTGGTGATGGTACAATACCACAACTTTAAACCTCTCTTTCTCAAAACACTATGTAGTTTGTGTTTGTTAAAAAATTGATTGGTTGGTGTAGGTGTTGCTTTCTTGAAGAATGCTGCTGAAGGATCATATGATGCAGTTATTGTTGATTCATCAGATCCTATTGGTAACTACCCTTTCATCAGTAACTACATTAACCTAACAAAGCAGTCTTTGATTATTGTTACTTGTGTGTTGGTTTGTTTAAGGTCCTGCAAAGGAGCTGTTTGAGAAACCATTCTTTCAATCAGTGGCTAAAGCTCTTCGTCCTGGTGGAGTTGTTTGCACTCAAGCTGAAAGCTTGTGGCTTCACATGGATATTATTGAAGATATTGTTTCAAATTGCCGTGAGATCTTTAAAGGTTCTGTGAACTATGCATGGACCAGTGTTCCAACATACCCTAGGCATGTTTTAATGACCTTATAAATAACTTTCAACCTATTCTCATGTTTTTGTTTATTATAACTTAACATGAATGTGTATATACTTCTTTTGCAGTGGAGTAATTGGATTTATGCTTTGTTCAACTGAGGGACCTGATGTTGATTTCAAACACCCAGTTAGTTCAATTGATGAGAGCTCTAGCAAATCTAATGGACCCTTGAAGTTTTACAATGCTGAGGTAAAATAAAACAAAACAAAACCTTCTTAATATACTTTTTCAATGCGGTCTAGATACTCGAATACTTATCTTTTGCTTTCATTTCTTTGGGTGTTTCAGATTCATTCAGCTGCGTTCTGCTTGCCTTCTTTTGCCAAGAAGGTAATTGAGTCAAAAGCCAATTGAGAAAGGGAGCAAAACAAAAATTGAAGATGGTTGAATTTATTAAAATAAAAGCTTTTTTTTTAGAATGTTGTGTTGTTTCAAGCATGTTTCTGTGAGGCTACAACAATTGTAAGAGCTGCAATATCGACTCTTGTCTTCTTTTAGCATAATAGCATTAAGTATTACATAGTAGCTAAGGGTTTCGCTTGTTCTACAGCCATTTAAGTTCACAGAACAAATCAAACCAATATAAAGACCAGTGTACAACACTCCATTTCCACTGGATCTCTCATTGCATTTAGAGTCTAAACATGACATTCACATCACTAGAGCAAAGACCAAGAAGGCAAGAACATCAACATCAACCAGAGGTCTCGCTTCTCTTGTACTCTTCTAAAGCAAGCTGAAAGAGACAGATCATCACTTCCATACATGCCTTGACCATCCTCGTCATCTTCTAAGATTGAAACAACCAAACCCATTTTTTCATCGCGCCCTCCACTTGATGAACTTTGCAATCAAAACTCCTATTGGTTGGTAGTGGAACCTTTTGTATTCACGTGAGAGAAAAGTTTACCAAAGAAGCACGTAGAGAGATGTGGTCACACAACCTGTAACTCTGTTCTTACATATCTTTAAAGATCTCCGTACCAAATAATGCATCCCAAACGTTTCTTCCTCGGACTTGTAAACAATAGAAGATGCTGCAACGATCGTGATGGTGGTAAAGAGGTCAATAAAGCAGGTGTAGGAAAAGAAGAAGAGCAGGGATATTTGAATCAGCCATGTTATCAGATCATTCTTTTTCAGATATGAGAATAAGATCATTCTCCGAATAGTCCTCCCCAAGAGTGAGTAGTTTTAAGAGGAATTGGGAAATGGGAAGTGAGAGAGACTGTTGTAGCTCAAAGATGATCAAGAAACAAAACAGTGGGAGAGAGCAGAGGCAGAGAAAGAGATTGATGTTACCAAATAGTAGCTTTGAAGCACGTTTTAAAAGTTCGATAACACTTAGCTTCTCCTCACTCTTTGTCTCCATTTGTTGATCTTTTTCTCACAATAAAAGAAGGGAGGTCACAGATCTGTTCATGTAATAGCTAAAAATTGTCATACATGTGAGCTTATGCAATAATGTGTGACTAGTAGATTAGCTTCAGATGGCGACTTTTCTGATTTGGTCAACAAGTCTATTTATCTAGCTTTCCAAAGTTATTTTTATACAAATATATTTTCATTTTGGGTTTACTTCTCTTTTGTGTTAAGAGGTTGATTGTGTGTAGGTAACGTTACTTTATAGTATATTAATCTCATATCAAAGCACAACTCAATATAACTAAACCATAGTAGTATACATATGTCATAATAAACTACTAGGCCAAGCTATGAAAACTGATAGGTCAAACAACAACACATAAAAATGGAATCATGACCTTAAGGTAGGGCTTAAACCGAGCAATCACAAGCTCACTATAAGGAAAGCAAATGGAATGATCCACCAATAGATCATAGATGTGTGACAAAGATGCCAAAAACACTATAATCAAAAGTGAGCAGAGAACCACAAGTGGAGGGTAAAGCCATTGGTGATAGAGCACCAGAGAACGAGGTAGGTGAAGTGGTGGAACGAAGAAACAACTTTGTCTTTCTCATTAGAAGCTTGGTTGCAGATGAGGGGTAAGGGTGAAACGAGCAGGGCAATCTAAAAGTCACACAATAGTAACAAACTAACAACAAGCAAATCTAGCTGATGATGGTTGAGATGATGATGCAGATTCATGGCAAAAGCTAAGTTGTGGAGAGAGTAAGATGCAGCGCAGCTGCCAAGAGATCCCAGTCTCTTATCTTACCGAGTTAATCATACCTCACAAGGGAAAAAAATAGCCTTTTAGATACGTCACACATTATGTAATAAGGAAAGCTAATGTCAACAAGACTTCAAAAACATTTATGTATGTTAATAAATGCATTCAAAGAAAAGGAAAACGACCTCAAGAGTAGAGGTTCAAGAACGCTGAGTGAAGACAACAAGCCAGCAAATGAGAATTAAGTCAAGACGGCTGTTGGAGAACAGCTTCAAGAAGAAGAATTCACCAAATCCAAGACTACACCATGACATGTCCAATAAACCAATCCTAAAGGAAACTAATAGCATTATAGATATTTCCTAAAGGGTGCCACAAATAGCAGGTTGCACGTTTTTCTTCAGTTTCACGCCCTAGTCGACCATAGGGCATGTTTTAGCGACGGGAACCACGATAAGGAGGAGGAGATCTGCTGTAACGGCGAGGTGGAGTTACACTGCGACGCCTTGGAGGAGATCTTCTTCCAAGCGGGCTTATACTCCTGAACAAAATCCAATCCCAGGAGCAACAATGTGAGGCACAAAGACAGATTCAGTTATTAAAATACAGACTTCTACCACAACGGATTAAATGACATGATATATCATCTAAATTCTTACATCTATATGATTTAAAAAACAGCTCGATAAGAATGTTTAGCTGGACTCACCTCCTACGTGCATACCCATAATCTGGACTCCTACGACGAGGACTAGGGCTTCTCCGCCTCCCATAGCTTCGACCACGACGACATTCCCTAGCAAAATGTCCAAGCTCACCACACTCATAGCACTTGGAGTCCTCAATACCTCCACCACGACGACCTCCTTTATCTTTATGAGAAAGCTCCACACGCCACCCATTTTTTCCTAAAGTTTATATATGCCTCAGCTCAGTTACTTAGTTTAACAAAGAGTCACAATTTGCAATAACCAAACAGTAACACAAACATTACATGATAATTAAACGTAACAAGATGCATCAAACAACATGGAGATTAGGATAAAAGATGATTTAAATTAGGATAATTTACGATGTTACTGACCATCTAAAGCTCTAATTGCATCCAAAGCATCTCTCTCGTCATCGAATTCGAGGAAAGCGTAACCAGGAGGCCTACGAGCTACCCAAACACTGTCATTTTAAGATTAAAACACAGAATCAAAATTTGTATTGGCAAAAAACAAAATTGACTAGGAGATTAAAAATAACGTTTTACTTGCGAAGAACACCGAAGATTCTGAATTCATCTTCGAGTTCTCTTTCGGTGACACGGGGATCCAAATTACCAACATAAACCTTAGTCATGTTGCAAAATCAGTCAAATCTGAATGAATCCAGAAGAGACCTCTAGAAATAATAAAATGATCAGTTCGTTTCAGTAACCTGTTGAGGACTCTTAAAAAAATACGAAATTTTGTGAATTGAGAATGTCTATCGACAAGAGTTACAGCAAGTAGAAAGCATTTACCTGAGATTTCTGGTCTTAAAGACGAAGCGATAGTTTTGGTTTTTGATTCAGACTTCGGTGAAGAAAGGGAGGACGAATATGTCACAGGAGTCAGGACTCACAAGTTATTATTATTTGGTTTAGATGAAAAATAATAATATTTATTTTAATGCACTTTCATTGGACATAATCTGACTCGATATGGGCTGTCTGGCCCAATAGATAATATTTCATGGTCTATAACACGGTGTATTGCAAGGTAAGAAATGTGTTGGCCCAATAAACACGAATAGATTACAGAGATACTTGTAACTTGTAAGTTGTAAGGTGGCTTTGAGATAGGGCACAAACGTGCAGGGCTCTTTCACCACGTGTTGATATGTCATTGGTTATAATTTTATTGACTCAATAGAATAATTAGTTACGATAAAATAGCATCCCTAAAGAGTCAAACACTTATCCATTGAGGCATTGAGGAAACATTCTGAACCAAGATAAGTCATTCTGGGTCCCACAAATATCAAGGCTAAGATTTTAAGACCGACCCTGATGACGTGTTAAGTTATGATTCGCTTATTACAGCCATACATGTAGACACCACTCACCCCACGTGTCTGCCTTTACAAAAGCTAGAAAGATCTTACACATATTTCTCAGTTACAGCTTCGATTTACACGTGTCACTGTACCCACGAGCCAGTCTACACTTCAATTTTTGGCTTTATCATTTTAATAAACTTAGTCCAATTTATATAGTTATGACTCGATGAAACTGGCGATTTGATGATCCTTGTATATATAATAAGATATTTAGAAATAATTTCAAACCAATATTAGATATACAAAGCTACACTAATTGTACTATTAACAATTTATAAATGATAACGGGCTATTACCGTAACTTAACACATGGTTTAGCGCTTAGTGACAATCCTGATGCTACTTTGGCCCTTGGGAGTTTGAGAGGCCATCCCCACTTGCATTTTCCCCTTTAATTTATTTCATTACATTAAGATAATGTGTGCTTAATTACATGTTTAATGATCTTTGTTTGGTCAAGTTTTAAATAATGACTTATTCTTTAACTATTATAAATTTACTATATCTAATATGTATATGCATGTTGCATTCCCAATGATGTTTGTTCCATTTTTTGTCTTTTTTCCTATGACTTAATAATAGTAAGACAAATATAATTCTAATGATATTTGTTTGATTAAGATAAGAAGATTGCTTCAACTCATCTTATCTATATTGATATAGTCTTAGAGATCGTGTGTGGAAGTTTGGTTTTTGACTATTGCATTGCAATTATTTTAACATTTTTGCCAACGATTACCATTATTATTTAAAAAAAAATTATCCAAGAAAAAAAAACATTTCTTGCACTTCGGTGGAGAATAGTTGTTATTTCTTATCTATTTTTTATTTTTCTTCTTGTTTTATTATTTCTATTTATCAAAAAGAAAAATAGAGAAACATAAAATTTGGTTTTTATTTTTTTAGTTTTTGATATAGTATATTTATTATATTATTCTATCAAAAAAGTTATTAAAAAACGTGACGTTTGGTTATGTAACGGTTTGGTATTGTATTGGTAATGGAATTAGTTTTGCTTAGAGTCACGTTTCCAAATCATAAACTCGTAAACGATAGCTCAAATTAAAAAAAAAAGTAATAAAAGTGGACCCGTACCAATATACGAACGACCTAGGTAATAGGTTAGATGAGATCTCATAATCGATATTGTTTAATATAAATGAGCATTAACTTCGGATTAGTTAAAGTTTTATTTCAGCCGAAAAATAGATTGGGCCCACCACATTATCTAGTCATCTACCAACACATCAAATGAGACGATAAGATATTAAGGGTAATAATGTCATTTCGTTATACGACCGTATTATTATATTAGCCAAAATTAGAAATAAATAAATATAATAGATAGATCGTTATAAAACGTGTGTATATATGCATTTGGTGTCTTTTTTTTTTTTTTAATTTCTCTAAATGCTAATGTCCCAGAGAGTCTCGAGTCCTTATCGTGAACTTTATTGTCCGATTCATCAATTCAACTAAGAAGACAATCAAAGGTTTCCGTTGATTAGTAAATTTTTGGAGAAGGTGAGTAGAAGCACTGTGATTGTTCCTTTTTTTTGCGTTTTGAGAAATAAATAAAATTTGATTTCGTTGTGTTTTTAACTGATCCATTTTAATGGCGATCTATATGTAGCAATAATCTCAGTTTTTTTGGATTGATTTGGTCTCAAAATCATTAGTTTTATTTGGTTTTATAGCTCCGTAATTGATTCATTCACTTTCAGATTTAATCAAACGTTTTTTTTTTTTTTTTT
>KE156286.1:5581-45090 GCA_000411055.1 Leavenworthia alabamica
TAGATTTATAATATACGATGAAATATATAAAAAACATAAATAAGAAGTGAAATATATGATTTTATATAGTTAATGCTTTATATTTAAGAAGATTATTATTATTGTTGAGTGAAATATAAAAATATTGTTGAGTGAAATATATATTAAATAGTAAATTATCTAGTTACCCTTCTAATAATTTAATATAAATATTAAATAAGATATGATAATCTAGTGGCAAAAATTGTAATATACCACATCAAAATAGGGTTATTTTTCTATTAGTACTACTTAAATAATAAGTAGTACATTAGATTACAAATCACTAAGAATATATAATATATGATATTAATATATTTTAACGCCTCATTTGCGGGAGTCAGCGAAAGAACCAATCAAGCCCTTAATAGGATAAGTAGATGCAATAATTATCTTAATTTAAATTTTTGAAAATAATTATACGGAATATGTATAATTTAAAATAAATTTATTATTACTTTATATTTGAAAAGAAAATACGTAGAAAAATATATGATAAAAATTCGGATACATTATTTGGTTAGTTCAAAATTAAAAATATAAATAAATAAAAATGAAATTAATTAAATAAAATAAATACAAATTTAAAATTTATGGTGTTTAGTTAGAGAAATAGACATAAAATTGTAATTAAATAATTAGATAAAAAAAAGTTTCAAACCATTGGTTAACAAGTCAGAACCAAATCGAGTTAAACCAATCGGTTCAGCTGTATCAGTCATTCAGCCTTTATGGTTTGCTGGACTACGCACACGCTTCTGGATCAGCTAAGTTGACGATTACCCAACCAAGATTCTTCAAAACGATAAAGAAAAATCTGAAAACGAACTGTGAAACCAAAACTTTCAGATTTCAAAGATCAATTGATATGTATTAGATCCATTGATCGAGTTTCATAACGGCCATGGATAAGGAAACTGAGATTCTCACTCGTCTCGCGGCGAATCACCTTCATCTAGCTCAATTCGAGCCGTTGAAGGCTACTTTACTCGCTCTTCGAGTTCGTAACCCTGACCTTGCACTAACGATTCTACAAACCATCGTTTCTAACGCTGGAAGATTCGAGAATGTTCTTTGGTCACGGTCTTGCTCTTCTCCGTCTCTTCTCTCGTTTCTCTCGACGATTGAGCTACTGAGATTTGAAAATCCTACTTCGCCTTGGGGATTTGATTCGGAGACTTTGAGTTTGCGTGCGGATTTTTTGTTGATGGTTCAGGTTTTGATTGATAGAGTAACAGAAAGGATTAAGGAAGAGCAGAGGGATGAAGAATTGGAGAAAAGTGATGGATTAGGAAATTGTCGAAGGGTTTTGCAAAGTGTTTTGGAGTTAGGTGTTGAGAGATTGAGATTTGATGTTGATACAAGTAGTAGCAGTGAAGGAAGTTATAAGATTAAGGAAGAGGAAGTTGTGTATTTGAGGAGTATAGTATTGGACTACTCTGATGTTTTTGATGCTTTATGTTGTAATATAAAGAGGCAAGTTATGGGTTCTGAGATTTTGGTGGAGGAAATTCAGGGAGAAGAAGATGGAATAGTGAGAAACGAGGGGACGTGTGTTGGTTCCCAAGTGTTTGAAAACAACAATGTGTTTGCTTTGATACAGAGAAATGTTCAGTTAGCACAGTTGGATGCTATGAAAGTGAAATTGGATGAAGGGGATGAACGTGATGCAGCTGATCACATACGTTATCTTCACCTTGATTATGGAGTAGAGAAAGAGAATTATCAGTATGTTCTTTGCTTATTTTACTTTTTTATTTGCGTTTTGATTGTTCCTTTGGCATTCCTTTTTCCGTTTCTTGTCTAAGGAGTGTTTGCAGAGCAGGAAAAAAGGGTTGACCACATTCTCTTCTTCTGTTTGCTTATATACTAATACACCTATTCTTGCCCATATCCAGTCAAATAAAACTAATCATTTGATCATCCTCAGTACAATTTGAATGTTGGAGAACACATATTAGATGCCCGTTTCTGTTTATCTTTCTCAGGTGGAGGCCAGTTTTGTTGGAAATGTGCCATAAAATCAGACTAACATTTGGATTAATATAGTATAAAAAAGTTTTCAGATTAGTGATAAGTGTAGCTTTTCTTATGTATGAAATTTCCCAACATCACTCCTTTTCCATTCGATGTCCTGTGTAAGGAAGTATATGGAAGCACCTATTTCATGGGTAGTGTCTTATTACAGGACATCAATAAATATTGGTTTTGTATCCACTTTGTGAGTGGATTTGGTATTTTCTGTTTTGAAGAAATTGAAAACCTTGACTTGGGGAAGGAGTTGAGTTTTAGACTCAGGACTAAAAAATAGAAGAGCTTATTAATGGTTGTTTGGTTAGGACAGAGCTTTTTGTTTTCATTCCAATTCCATAGGAGAATCTCGAACAGTGTAAAATTTCATTTGATACTGAAAATGAATCCCTTATAATGGATGGAGACATTCATGGCCTTGCATATTCAATTCCATTTCGTGCTTCAGTTTGTATTCCTGTTCTTGGGCGCTTATTCTTGCAATTTACAAAAGAGCTTATTTCAGTTAATATTTTTTTTGTCTTTTTCTGATAGTGATGTCCTAAAAGCTCTCCTTTCAAGAGTTATGGAGAAAAAGGATGAATATGGTGACTCCTGGCACATGATGCGCCAGAACTTACTGTTTATTTATAAAGAAGCTCTCTCATCAAATTGCGGTGATCTTGTTCAGATGATCCAGGTTGTTATAATTTTCATTAAAACTATCTGGGGAATCATTCACATTAACAAGTAGTATTCACTAATAAATAACTATATACTGCCTGAAAATATAAACAAGTTACTTACAGATCCTGCTAATATGTACTATAGCTTATTACTCGTTGTGATTAGGAATGTAGAATTGTTCTTTTATCCAATTGGAATCAGGAAGGTTGTATATCCAATTGGCGTTGTTCTTTTATACTTTTGTGAATATATACGCTAGAGGTATTTTAGTTCGGTGGTTTATTTGAGTGTAAGGGTATTCTTATAAGTGCACTTTCAAATACGTATATGCATATCTTTGATTAAGTTATCTTGTACTATAAGCTTTTTATGTTTAACCGAGGATTCACAATGGTTTCCTCTGTAGGGTATCCAAGATGATATGCTCCTCCCAGATAACCAGATACATATATCTCTCGACAGTCACCAAATTCCACCCCCTCTTGAATGTTTCCGGCGATATCTTGGGGATTTGAAAACTGAGAGAAATATAGAAGACAAAAGTTCCCCTATGAGCAAGGCAATTAATTCGTGCCTAAGAGATATGTATCATTATGCTCGCATTTCTGGATCACATGTGCTCGAGTGTGTGATGTGTGCTGCTTTGTCTTCCGTAAAGAAAGAGAAGCTTCAGGAGGCTAATGATGTACGTGGAATATAATAAAGTTCGATATTCTTTTCTTCTTTTTTTTCCGTAAAGAAAGTGTGTGATATTTGCAGTATTGTTGATTGCCGGCTTCTCGATGTAGACTTCTCTTTCTATTGGGATCTAAACGCCTTCTTCTGCTCATATGTTACAGGTTCTTATGCTGTTTCCTCGACTTCGCCCATTAGTAGCTTCCATGGGTTGGGATCTGTTGCCTGGAAAGACTGTAACCCGTAGAAAATTGATGCAGCTACTTTGGACTAGTAACTCACAAGCAGTTCGGTTAGAAGAATCTTCTCTTTATGGAAACGAGACAGATGAAGTAACTTTTTTTTCTGTAGTATACTGTTATTTGCATCCATTATTTTTTTTAAGATGACAGTGAAAGTCTAACAGGACACAATGATCTGGGCAGAAATCTTGTGTGGAGCATCTCTGTGATACATTATGCTATCAGCTGGAACTTGCATCTTTTGCTGGTTGTGTCAATTCTGGTAAATCATGGACTCCAACTGCATCTTTCTTGATGCATGGTAATGTGCCAGCTGAGCATGATGATTCTGTGGTGGATCCGTTTGTTGAAAATCTTGTGTTGGAAAGGCTTTCAGCGCAAAGTCCACTTCGGGTAGGACTTTCTTAAAACCATTCTCTATACAGAGACTATGTCTCGCAGTCTCCTACAGGGAAAGTAGAAAAAAGTACAAATAAGCGTATCTAACCTGTAATAATTAGAGTAACGGTGTATCATACGAAACACGGAACACAAAAAGAAGAGAAATAGATAACATGAGAATATTGCAGCATATGTTACTACTTACTATGTAGTACGTGAAGCTGTATCATGTCTAAGTTTTTGTAGGTTATATATATCCTCACAGGAACGATTTTGAAGTTTGCCTTTCTTCTCTCTTTTCCACATCTCTGTTTTTGTTCTTTTCTCTTCCAATTGTTTTTTGTCAAGCTATGTTAAACATTATTAACTAGGTGCTGGTATACCATGACCTGTGACAGTGGCATGTGTTTATCTTGCTATGCTGATGTGCAATTTTCTCCATTAAGTGATAGTGGTACTCTTATCAATGTGTTGGTTATCATCTGCACATTTTCTTGGTGTTTTTAATCTGGACAAGTTGTAATGGCATACCATTATGTAGGTACTGTTTGACGTTGTTCCGGGCATAAAATTCCAAGAAGCTATTTCACTTATTACTATGCAACCTATTGCTTCAACTACAGAAGCCTGGAAGCGGTAAAGTTCAATCAAAGTTTATATTAGCTAAACAGTATACAAATACTTCCATCAGTTTTTTCACTTTACTTTCTTTGATTGTTGCATTTGGGTTTAGATTGTTGCACCTTTCCCTTAGATTGTACCCGTTCGTTTCGTAAAGATATGCACAGTAATTGTTGCATTAGCACGCTGATTTTTGTCTGTTTGTTATTTTTGATCCGATGTTTTCGTTGAAATGCGTACATTCTTAAATGCACTTTTGATTTTACGTTGCTAGGATGAGTCGTTCGTAGTTGGTGGTTTCACTTTTGATGTCTTCGTCATTGTAGGATACAAGATATTGAACTGATGCATATGCGTTATGCTTTGGAGGCAATTGTTTTAGCGCTAGGTGCAATGGAAGAGGCAATGAAAGATGAGACGGATTCTAGTCATCGAGTGGTATTTTACCATTTAAAAGATCTCACTAACCATTTGGAGGCCATTAAAAATGCTCCACGCAAGGTAAAATACTAATACTATATACATTGATTAATTTATAGGAAGTTGGGAATCTGTCTTCAGTTTTGTGGCTACAACATGTTGAAACAAATGGACTAAATAGTATGCACTCTGAAAAGATATTACAAAAATATATGATATGCCTCATACTACATCTTCACGTAGTGTAATTTCTAACAGACATTAGATTTTTTCTATGAGTTGCAGTTTACATGTTTTTGTTAACATGATATCTCTTTTGTTTGCAGATTATGATGGTGAACATAGTTATTTCACTATTACATATTGATGATATCCGTCTCAGTTCCATGCAATGTTTCTCCTCAGAGTATTTTTCTGAGAAAAGTAATATGCCTAGTTTAGACCCCGGCGATCTTGCTACAGAAGGGGAAAAGGAAATTGGTATATCTTTCACAAGACAGCTACTCAATGTCTTACGCTGCAATCTTCCATCACATCTGACTGATCAAGAGTGTCAACTGGATGGTAATTTCAGTGATGATGGAAGACAGGCTTTAGAATGGAGAGTATCTATGGCTAAGCATTTCATTGAAGATTGTGAATGGCGGTTATCTGTTATGCAGCATCTTCTGCCACTTTCTGGACATCAGTGGGGTTTAAAGGATGTTTTGAGTGTTCTAAGGGCGGCCCCTGCGAAACTGCTTAACCTGTAAGTTGAATAATCTTTTAATGTTTGGTAATTTAGATTTCGGTCATCAGGGAAAAACTGTTAGCCACCTTGCTGTTTCCATTTTTCACGTCTAAAATGTTAGGGAACCAAATCGAAGTTAAAAAGCAGGATGATCTCTTTATTATATAACCCTTAAAAGAGCGGTTTTTATTTGTTTCATTGCATTTACTGTTTTATCTAGAGTTAATGTGTATGCAAATGTTGGATAGTTTCTCAGCTTGCTGAGTTGTTTAACCTGTTCCATGAGAGGACTGAATTCTTGAATGTCTGAACTTTAACTTTCACTGGAGGTCTGTGGTATAGTTGCCTTTCTTGTAAGAAGCTGATCTGTTATCTGGAGTATTTATCACCTTAATATATTTCTAAGGAACAAGAGTTCTAGCTGTGCTGATGACATAGTTTATGAATTAACTTCTCTTCAAGGTGCAGCTACTTTTGTGTATACTTACGTGTCAGTTTTTCCAGTTTTGTCTGTGCCATCGTTCTCTAAATTGAATTTTCTTGAGTAGTACATAACTTAGATAATAACTCTCATTCTGCAGCTGTATGCAAAGAGCTAAATATGACATTGGAGAACAGGCAGTTCATCGGTTTGCGTTATCAGCAGAGGACAAAGCTACTCTTGAGTTAGCTGAATGGGTGGATAATGCCTTCAAAAGAACACTGGTATATTTCGTTTTATCACATCAGTGTTTGCATTACCTTATATGACTCCAGATCTCGCATAATGGGATTAGTGTATTCTGATATAAGACCTCTTTCTCTTTCCATGAGGATTGTGTATTGCATACTGTTCTTGTGTTGTTAATCGTCGTTGGTTATGCATCTTATAGTGTTCATAGGATGTTGCCTTGCGTCATTGAAATTAATTATTGTTCTTTCTAATTTTTGCCTGATACTATTTCAGAGGACTTGTCATTTAGTGAATAACCTTGGAAACTGAGATTATTTATCCATACTCAATTTCTTTTTATTCTCAGGTA
The DNA here is from genome assembly GCA_000411055.1 of Leavenworthia alabamica. Taxonomy (NCBI): domain Eukaryota; kingdom Viridiplantae; phylum Streptophyta; class Magnoliopsida; order Brassicales; family Brassicaceae; genus Leavenworthia; species Leavenworthia alabamica. Next base: position 12,388 of record KE156286.1, read on the forward strand.
GAAGATGTCATGTCTCGGACTGCTGAAGGAGCATCTACTGTGCAAGATTTAGATTTTAGTTCTTTAGTTTCTCAATTGAGTCCATTAGCTATGGTAAGTTCATGTCGTTGTAATTCTTGCCTCTATCCATATATTTGAATTAGCAGATTCTGACCGAATTATCCTGCAATAAATTGCCTTGCCTACCTCTAAACAAGTTTTAAGTTACCTTTTCGTGATGCCAGATTCTACTATGCATAGATGCAGCTGCTTCTTCTGCCAAGTCTCCAACAATTTCCAAACAACTTTTGGATAAGGCAAGCAGTGTTCTTGATTTTCATATAACGTGGTTTACAAACAGTAATCTTTTGCTTGTTATCTGTATTTGGTGATTTGGTCTCTGTTCACAGTTTCTGTATTTTCTTTTGTGACCTATTTCTTTGCATTTTCTGCAAATATAAGTTTGGTGAAGTGCATTTTGGGAGTCTGGTTTATTTTTTTTCGTTATACATTTTTGTATTGCTTTTTGGACTATGCAATCAATTCTAGGAGGTTCAATTTCAGTTAATGTTGTCGCATGGTTTGCATAGATATCCAGACGTTGGAACGTTGTTAATAGATAGTATTACATATTGTGAAAGCAATGCTGTTACATTGAATCCAAAGGTTCACAAAAGTACACCTACTGTTCTTTCTAAGTTGTTTTTACTTTATATGCAGTCTCAAGTTATGTTATCAGAAATTTATCCTGGAGGATCTCCAAAGGTGGGGTTTACTTATTGGGATCAGGTGCATGAAGTTGCAATAATCTCTGTATTGCGGAGGATCTTAAAGCGTCTGCAGGAATTCCTTGAACAGGTCAGTCTTCAAGTTGCATAAAAGGCACAACTTTCATTTACTTTGATATGAGAATTTTTCATTTTGTTCTTTTGGTTATATTTCGAGACTGATGTACATGGGGAACCGTATGAAATATTATTATTGCCTAGTACAAATGGTAATTATCTTAGATAGATGACTTTTTATTTATTTATTTATTGCATGGCTGCTTAAGAGCGGGAAATTAAATATATAATATTTTAGTTTAGGAAGTATTACGTGACGTGGAAAATATGATTTTTTTCTCCATGCACTTCTTTTTCATTACAGAGGAAAATATTATTAATCCTGCTCATATTTTAGAATATTTGAATTACAAATTCATGTTATGATCCTTCTCATTTCTTAGTCTCGTTGGCCTATTTACTAGTCTCTTGGACTGCTATGCCAGGATAACCCTCAAATTCTTCAAGCCAGTTTCAGTGGAGATACCATCATTTCATCTTGCATGGAATCTCATAGACAGGGACAAAAAGATCGTGCTCTTGCAATGCTACATCAAATGATTGAGGATGCCCACAGGGGCAAGCGACAGTTCTTGAGTGGTATATTGTTTTAACTTTCTCTACCCTTTCCATCTGTTCTTGCTGTAGTATGATATTGAGTGATCTGCTGTTTCCTAGTTATGTATCCTAGACCTTTTATAGAGTTCTAATTGTTCTTCTAACGAAGAATAGGTAAGCTTCATAACCTAGCAAGAGCAATCGCTGATGAAAAGCCAGAAGTCGACATACTCAAAGTGGGCGGTTCAGACATGGCCATTGACAAGGATGGAGTTCTTGGTCTTGGGCTAAAATATACCAAGCAAAGTCCTTCTGGTTCAGATGGAAATAATATTTTCCATGAAACTGAAGACAAGGGGAAGAGGTCATTTGGCCCATTCGGCAACAAAAGCTCTACTTATCTATCTCAGTTCATTCTCTATATTGCTGCTATTGGTGACATTGTAGACGGCACTGATACAACCCATGATTTCAACTTTTTCTCTCTTGTTTATGAATGGCCTAAAGACGTAAGTGTTTCTTAACTACCTGCTATTCTGTTTTTATTTTAATAAAGAGCTACCGAGTTTCGCTTTGCTTGATTTTGATTATAGCATTTTATATCTATAAGCTATATTAACTTGGCCATCATGATGAGCGGTCTCTTACGATCCTATGTTTAAAATTATTGCCCTGTGTGGTAATGTCATAAATATTGACCATGAATCCAACATTCATTTTGGGCATAAACCTATGAGTAACCTGTTGCTGTTGGTGCATGTTGCAGCTATTGACGCGCCTGGTGTTTGATCGAAGTAGCACAGATGCAGCTGCGAAGGTTGCTGAGGTCATGTCTGCTGATTTTGTTCATGAGGTGATATCTGCATGTGTTCCCCCTGTTTATCCTCCACGTTCTGGTCATGGATGGGCTTGTATACCCGTCATTCCAACCACACCAAGCTGTCACTCAGAGAGTAAAGTGCTCTCTCCTTCAAAAGAGGCTAAACCCAACTGTTATGTCCGTTCCTCAGCAACCCCTGGTGTCCCTCTGTATCCTCTTCAGTTAGATGTAATTAGGCATTTGGTAAAAATATCCCCAGTGCGAGCAATTCTAGCTTGCGTATTTGGTGGGAGCATATTGTACAATGGCAGTGATTCTGTCATATCTAGCTCCTTGAACGATGACTTTACAAGTTCGCCTGATGCAGACAGATTATTTTATGAATTTTCTCTTGATCAGTCTGAGAGGTACTGTTAAACCACAGTATCTTTTCCTCTAAATTTAAAATCAACTCAGTTCTTATGTTCCATCATATTCTGTGATGTTGTACTTTCTCTTCACAGATTTCCCACTTTAAACCGTTGGATACAAATGCAGACCAACCTTCATCGAGTTTCTGAATATGTTGTGACACCTAAGCAAAAAGCTGATGATGACACACAGGTTAAACATGATGAAAGAACTGCTATCAAGAGACTTCGTGAACATGACAGCGACTCGGAGTCGGATGCAGAAGAAATTTTTCCTAACAATAACATTCAGCCAGCATTGACAGACTGCAGTGCACGTGATGGAGGACCCACTGAAACTGGAATTGGTAGAACTGATCCTACAGTTTTCCTTTCTTTTGATTGGGAGAATGAAGTACCATATGAGAAAACTGTAAATAGGTATGTCAGTTTCTCTCATGCCTATTTCTTCTTTTTGTTCCGTTAGCTTGTGAATTTTTTTTCCAGATTAACATTTTAATAGTTTCTGGGTTATTTTCTTCTAGATTTTGCAAATTTGAAGTTAGTGAGTGTTATTTTGTTTATGCTAGATTAATTGATGAAGGGAAATTAATGGATGCTTTAGCACTATCGGATCGATTCTTGCGGAATGGGGCTTCTGATGTGTTACTTCAGCTCCTAATCGAAAGTAGAGAAGAAAATCCTTCAACGTTAGGACGATCTCAGGGATATGGAGGTCAGAGCATCTGGAGCAACAGTTGGCAGTATTGCCTGCGGCTTAAGGATAAACAGCTCGCTGCAACACTGGCTCTTAAGTAAGTAAACTTAGATTCTATACTCTATTTATATGCCACTTGGCTTGAGACCCATAGATTTGTTTAAGCATTTTCTTTTGGTTCTCAGAAACTTTATTTGGCCAAGCCGACTGAGCTAATGTTTAGTGTAACAATTAGTATGATTTTTTTCCTATTTTATTATTCCTAAAGAATTCAATGGTGGTAAATCTCTTTTTGATTGGACTGTCCTGAACTCTGTCCAACCACAGTGCTTTCAGTTGACCTATAGGTGATAATTGATAAATAAAATTAGCATCTAACTTTGGTATTGGAAATATAACAATCAGTTCTCTAGGTTTTCTCATGTGAACAACTGGATTGTGAACAAAATCAACTTTGGTGACATACATTTTTTTTCCTAAATCATTATGGTGGTGAAGGCAATGATGTAGAAAGATGTGAAAATGTTGTGTTTAGAGAATTTCATATCTGTTGACAAAAAGAGGAGAATTTCATATGAGCTCTAGGGTAAGAATAAGATGGCTGTGTTAGAAGACTGAGTGATTTGCTACGCTGATTATCTTGCTCTCATTTATTATGCTTTCAGTCAAAGTAATGGGCGCTGTCCAATGTTTTTTTTGCCTGCGTAATGCCTTACAATGTTTTTGCTTAATGTATTTGACTTCATGCCGATGTTTCATTGGTTTGACTTGTTATTTCTAGCTGTGTTAACACATGAATAATGTGGGATTTACAAAAGTTATATGACCCAGAAAATATATTTTTCATTATCTTTTTACAAACGGTTGCCTGCAGTTTTGTTCTGTCTTGGATCAGTTTTGAAATTCTGGTACATCTTGTTCCAGGTATATGCATGCGTGGGAGCTTGATGCAGCTTTAAATGTTCTTACAATGTGTAGTTGTCATCTCTTAGAGGGGGATCCTATCAGCTATGAGGTATAAGGGAGTTTTGCTTTCAGTTCTAGATTCCTGCTGTAACAGAAGCTCTCAATCACCCTGTAATTGATCAATCAAGACCTATTTTCTCATTCTTCTTTGTGCATCTAGGTGTTGCGTAGGAGACAAGCTCTCCAAAAGTACAGCCACATACTTTCTGCTGATGATCGCCATAATAGCTGGCAAGAGGTTGTGCTTCTCCCTTTTGTTTACTTGGCTTTTGGTATGCTTGAGGTGTCACTCTCAAAATTCTGCATGGGAAACAGGTAGAAGCTGAATGTAAAGAAGATCCTGAAGGCTTGGCTTTGAGATTAGCTGGGAAAGGAGCTGTTTCTGCTGCACTGGAAGTTGCTGAAAGTGCCGGATTATCAATAGATCTTAGAAGAGAATTACAGGGACGGCAACTTGTAAAACTTCTAACCACTGATCCACTCAATGGTGGTGGTCCTGCAGAAGCATCTCGATTTCTGTCTTCACTTCAAGACTCGGCTGATGCTCTACCAGTGGTAATGGGTGCAATGCAATTATTACCTGACCTTCGTTCAAAACAACTTCTGGTAACAGTTTTTTTTCCCTTTTTTGACATGGCGTTATGTGGTCATTATTTTTCTGTTGGGTCTAGAAAAATGTTTGTTTCATTTTTCTTTGTAGGTCCATTTCTTTCTGAAGCGAAGAGATAGCAATCTGTCAGATTTGGAAGTCGCCAGGCTTAATTCCTGGGCTTTAGGTCTGAAAGTGTTAGCTGCATTGCCGCTTCCTTGGCAACAGAGATGCTCTTCGCTTCATGAGCATCCCAATTTAATATTTGAAGCTCTGCTGTTGAGAAAACAGTTGCAATATGCGTCACTGGTATATCTAGAGACATCTTTTAAATTTTCCGTGCTTCTTTCACTCTCTCTACCTTGCTGAATATCATATCTATTCTTGTGAAATACACCTCTATATCTATTTTATTTATATTCACGAAATGCGTTTTCCTCTGTTCACTCTTGATGACTGTCTGAGACTTACTTTTATGTTTCCTTCAGATACTCAAAGAGTTCCCAGCATTAAGAGATAACAATGTTATCATGGCCTATGCAGCAAAAGCTATTTCTGTTACAATTAGCCCACCACCACGAGAACCTCGAATAACTGTGTCTGCGTCACGTCGAAGACAAAAACCAAGAGCAGAGCCAGCAGCAAAAGGATCATTCACTAGTAGTTTAAGCAATTTCCAAAGAGAGGCTCGAAGAGCATTTTCATGGGCTCCACGTAATGCTGAAAACAGGACAGCGTCAAAGGATGTTTATCGCAAAAGAAAGAATTCCGGACTAGGAGCTTCTGAGAGAGCTGCATGGGAGGCAATGACAGGTATTCAAGAGGAACAGGGATCATCTTATTCGGCAGATGGGCAAGATAGGCTACCTTCTGTTTCTATTGCCGAAGAATGGATGTTAAGTGGCGACACAACCAAAGATGAAGCTGTTCGTACATCTCATAAATATGAAAGCACCCCAGATATTATTCTCTTCAAGGTATTAATCTTCTTATTTACACTTGTGGAAATATTTTAATCTTTGGACTTTCATGACACTGCTCTTCTTCTAGGCTTTGCTCTCACTTTGTTCAGATGAGCTAGTAGCGGCAAGAAGTGCCATGGAACTATGCATCAGTCAAATGAAGAATGTGTTGAGCTCCAAACAGTTGTCAGAGGGTGCATCTGTTGAAACAATTGGCCGAGCTTATCATGCAACAGAGGCATTTGTGCAGGTATGGCAGTTGTAATTTAAATTCTCTTCCCGAATCATATTAGGAGGGTGTCTTTTATATAAAGGAGATATATGGTCAATCTTGTATTGTATAACTAAAGCAGCTATTTTTTCCTGTTTGTGCAGGGTTTATCTTATGCGAAATCATTGCTTAGAAAGCTTCAAGGTGCCACTGAATTGACCAATAACAACAGTGAAAGAAGTAGAGATGTGGATGATATATCTTCTGATACTGGCAGCTCCAGTGTTGGCAGTCAGTCAATGGATGAATCATCTGAAGTCCTCTCACTTGCAGAAATTTGGTTGGGGCGCGCAGAGTTGCTGCAGAGTCTACTAGGGTCTGGAATTGCTGCTTCTCTTGATGACATTGCTGATCCATTGTCATCTGAATGTCTTCGAGACAGATTGATATCTGATGAACGGTATAGCATGGCAGTGTATATGTCCAAGAAATGCAAGGTAAAATTTATTGCTTGATTTTGACCTGTAAGACACTTCATCGCAATAACTTCTGCTTGTGTACCTGATTAATTTCAGATTGATGTTTTTCCCGTGTGGAAAGCATGGGGTCTTGCTTTGTTAAGGATGGAACGGTATGCCCAAGCTCGAGTCAAATTCAAGTAAGTAATAGTTTAAAAGATGTGGCAAAACACATGAATTGTAACCCTTGTTTTGCATATTTCAACCTAAGTTTATGTGCAGCAATAAAGTTCTTATTTTGTGCTCTATAGGCAAGCCTTTCAATTAAAGGGGGAAGACATTCCTGATGTCATTCAGGAGATAATAAATACAATAGAAGGAGGTCCACCTGTGGATGTGTCAACTGTTCGTTCCATGTAAGCGTCTCAGTTAAAATAAAACTGTTATCCTAGTATGGGCATAATCAAGAGTTATTCATAGGTGAAATGTCTTGCTAATCCTGTCACAGGACAGGATTTGATCAAATAAATTTCAGTTAAACATACACATGAAATGAGATGTGTCGTAAGTACGTAAAAACATGTTAATTAGCTAAGGTTTAAGGAATTATAATTTGGTGAGAATGGAGAATACAATAATGAATAAAGTAAGTTGAAGGAGGAGGGGAATTACAAGGCTTTGGCAATCCACCTACTGATCTTATTCTTGGGACTGTTTTTAACACATTTCAGGTATGACCATTTGGCTAAAAGCGCGCCAACAATTTTGGATGATTCTTTATCAGCAGACTCATACCTGAATGTGCTGCATATGCCATCTACTTTTCCTCGTTCAGAGAGGTCGAGAAGATCTATGGAATCAGAAAAGAATAATTCTGTACCTGGTTCAGACTTTGAAGATGGACCCCGAAGCAACTTGGATGTTACTCGCTATTCTGAGTGCACCAACTACTTGCAGGAAGTAAGGCAGTAATATTTTAGTTTATTCTGGAATTTTCACGTTTTCTCTTCTGGAATTACCTCACAATATACTCATCTTTCTTGTACATGTCTTTGGGTGGACCCAATTTTTAAGAGTGCTTTCTGAATTTATATGCAATTAGCATTACATATCAACTGTTAAATTTTACTTTTGTTTTGGTTCATCGATTTTGTTTCTTCTTTGATTCTGCAGCATGCTCGCCAAAATCTGCTTGGGTTTATGTTCAAGCATGGTCACTATAAAGATGCATGCATGTTATTTTTTCCACCGAGTGCTCTTCCCCCTCCTCTGCAAACTTTATCTGTGGGCGCTGTAACCTCATCTTCATCACCTCAACGAACAGATCCCTTGGCAACTGAATATGGTACCATTGAAAGTTTGTGTGAGTCTTGTGTTGGTTATGGAGCTATCTCATCCCTTGAGGAAGTAATTACAGAAAGACTTGAATCTGCAAAGCATCAAGATCAAGCCTTAAATCAGTACACAGCTGGAGCTCTTGCACGTATCTGTGCTTATCTTGAGACCAACCGGCATTTCAATTACCTATACAAGTTTCTGGTGAGAACATCTCAGTTTTCATGGTTCTTTGCCTACAACTTATTGTTGGGTTGTCTCCACTTGGAAATTATCACCTTTGTCGTACTAACTAGGATCTACATTTTTTTTGTTCCGTGTGCTGCATGCGCATAGATTCTGTTTTATAATTACGTAGTCATGCAGACAGACACGCTGCAAATATAAACGTACAAAACTGTGCATCTTATCCCAAAATTCTCAGCTAGTTATACTCTCTGCATTGCACCTCTAGTGCAAATCTTATAGTTTTAGAGGTTTATGATATGAATTTACAACTAATCAATCTATGGTATTGGTACTCTTTTAACTATGATGTAACATAAATGTTTTTCTGGTCATGTCTTGTCGATAATGACGTATAAGTGTTGTTCTTTCTCTTTCTGAAAAGACAGGCAAGTGGCTCGTAAAACTGTATGCTACACATCCTGGGAGATAATTGCTTTCTGGAATACCTATGAAACATAATGCTAATTCACTCTTTTTTTTAAAATTGTTCAGGTACTCAAGAAGGATTATGTCACCTCTGGGTATTGCTGTATTCAGCTGTTTATGAATTCTACCACTCAGGAGGATGCTGTAAGGCATCTTGAGCATGCAAAGGTATAGATTCAGTTGGTCTTCCCCCTCCACTCATTTCATCACTATGTAGTCTGAAATTTCTTGGGAACATAAGTCTCTAACTAACCTCTGGGTACAGGCACACTTTGAAGAAGCATTGACAGCGCGTCATAGAGGTTTAGACTCCAAAAAACTTGTTACGAAGGGTGTTAGAGGAAAAATTGCCGCAGAAAAGCTAAGTGAAGAAACTCTTGTTAAGTTGTCATCTCGGGTGAAAATGCAGGTAACTTTGAACACCCTTTTGATAAAGTAGGCATTTATAGATTTTAATAAGTTCACCTTTCACATTGTGGGTTCATTATTCCTGTAGATTGATGTGGTGAAATCGTTTAATGACTCTGAAGGAGCACCATGGAAACATTCTTTGTTTGGAAATCCAAATGATTCAGAGACATCCAGGTTTGTCCTCAAAAAATGATCGCATATAAACTATCTTTATTGCCATTATTTTTTTATCTAACTTGTTCCCCCCTTGTCACTTTAACAAAATTTCCTTGATACTTAAATAACTTTAAGAAATATGCATCGGGAGATCTTACACAATATATAGTAGAAAGACAGAGTAGTAGTTTTCTTGGCTAATTTGTTTTATTGGCTCTTACTTTCAGGAGGAGATGTGAAATAGTGGAGACTCTTGTTGAGAAAAATTTCGACTTAGCTTATCCAGTTATATATGAATTCAATCTCTCAGGTGCCCTCTATTTGTTTTTTTGTTAAATATAAAACATGAAAATGTTGTTGTCCAATGTCCATGGTATCTTAACTTTCCCCTTACTTCTAATAAGCAGCTGTTGATATATATGCTGGTGTTGCTTCATCACTAGCCGATAGAAAGAAAGGCAGTCAACTAACAGAACTTTTCAAAAACATTAAAGGAACTATCGATGATGATGACTGGGATCAGGTATTGAACTCAAAACTCCTTTTGCGGAATTCAAAAGCATTCCTTAAATTTATAGGCCAAAAGAATCTGTACCTTTGTTTCTCGTTGATTCTGATTTGGCCCGTAAGGATTATATGCGAAATGTTGCAGGTGTTGGGTGCTGCCATTAATGTATATGCCAACAAACACAAAGAGCGACCTGACCGTCTCATAGATATGTTAACAAGCAGCCATCGGTAAGATCTTACGCAGTTATAGTTGTTTAAATGATAATAGAGTTTAAGTCGTAGAATAATCATATATATAAGCTCATGTATGTTAATATATTGAATCGTAATTGTACAATGATGGGGGATCATTAGGGCTGATACATGTCTGATTGTTAAACTGAGTGCAGAAAGGTGCTGGCTTGTGTGGTATGTGGGCGATTGAAAAGTGCGTTCCAGATTGCATCAAGAAGTGGAAGCGTGGCTGATGTTCAATATGTAGCTCATCAAGCCTTACATGCCAATTCACATACTGTACTAGATATGTGCAAGCAATGGCTAGCCAAATACATGTAAAGCAGACTGTAATCTAATACATGAACATCGGTCAAAGCCAACGTGAAAAAACTTTTGAGGTAAACATCGCTTTAACTGATTCATAGATTAGTCGTGTCTCATATATTTTTTAATGAGGCTTTTACTTTAAAACAGTTGAGAGCAGGTTGTTTAAAAAGAACCTGGTGGGAAATGATTTAATCATTGAGTTTATATAGCCACAGAAAATGGAGAAAATGCAGAGGTTTACTTTAGTAACAATTTGCTGGGTTCATCAATGGTTTTGGCATTGTATTATTAAAAAATTGTGAGGTTGGTGTTGTCGGTTGATTTTTGTCTGGCTTTATAAAACCAGTCATATATTCTTGTGTTTAAATAATACATAGGAAGACTATTATACAACAAACTCAAAACAAAGAAAGAGTGTACTCGAGTTGATAAAAAAAAGAAAAAAGAAAGAGTGTCCTCGTTTCAAACTCATTTTTTTATCAGTATTTAATAAATATTGACTGTTTTTTTATCAGTATTTAATAAATATTGACTGTGCAATCCTGTCCTCTAATTTATATATAGTTAATGCTATGTCTTAAATAGCCTAATTTAGTTTATTGAATTTATGAGTTTAATATTTAATAAAATAATTTTCCGTGTTTGGAGAGTGTTCAAATGGAATGCTCAGATTAGGTTTTTTTGCACATGGCTACATTTTACCACAAAAACTACTTTGACCGTAATTTCGAGGTGAGGTGAAATTAAAAATTTTAAAATCAGATCCAACAAAAGCTTGACCAAGTATTTTTTATTTCTTGATTTGTGATCATCATACCTATCAAAACATAGAAAACACCAACAATAAAACTAAAAAAAAATGCAACGTGAAAATAGAAACTTAAACATTAGTGTAATTCCAGGGTACTAAAAAAACATCTACTTCCACCATAAGATGCAACCAGAGAATCTTGGAATCATATTTTTCTTCGAACCAGACCTTTGAAAAAGTCAAAACTGTAATATAAAAATAAACACTAATTATTAGGTTTAAAACATGCAACGTAAGAGTGAACTTTATTAACAACATATATCCTCAAAACAAAATTGACCTGTTGCCATCAGGGTGAAGCTCATACATTTGATTGTCATCTCCAATAGCCAGCAAATATCCCGAAGAAGTCAAACCCTGTAAATATATATATATATATATGAATTTTAACATTTTTGGATGCAAAATCAATGCCTTGTAATCTTACCAGAACAGTCACAACATTTTCAACAACTTGCTCCTCGATTTTTTCTTCTACAATCACTCTTTGCTCACTACACATTTGTAAAGTTTGAATCTTTACACCTCAATGTGATGTATTAAGAAACTTAACACAGCCTTTTAGCTCATATAGTGTGACAAACGCCACAAGAATATAATCTTAATCAGTTCAAGATTTTTCAGATAACAGAAACTAGGGCTGGGCATTAAAGTTAACTCGGGTCGGATTTGGATAAAAGACGGTTGGGTTCGGATATATCGGGTTTAGTAGTCTAGCACCTAATAGAATAATTTCATGGGATAGAGTTCCAACATATTGTGGAAAAAGAAAATAAATGGTTAAATTTAAATAAAGTTTGGTTACATTTTCACAAAAGTAACTAAAAACTTTAAGATATTTTAGTTATTTGTATATATATTTAGATTGTGGGTTTTACCTGTTGTGTATGGGTTTAGATTCGGGTTTTCGGGTTTAGAAATCTAACACCCAACAGAATAATTTTCTGGATTCGGATTCAGTTTTACCCGTGTTTTTCAGGTAGGTTATTTTTGCTTAAGACTAACATAAAATGTAAATGAAGACATAACCACCACCTGTGAAGCCATGTCCTGTAGTAAAGCTCCTCCAGAGATTTGAAACCTGTAAAGCGCAATGCAATGAAGGAGACTCGTTATACAAGCTCAAAGCTAGTAATATAACTATCATTTCTTTTACTCTCATCTCATCTAAATAGTTACAAACCGAGACAAAGATGTTCACAAAGAAAGAAGCAAGCTGACTGAATCATTAAGCAAACTTTACATTACCTTGGTCAATGAATAGATCAAAGAACTTTTCGAATTTATCAAAGAAGGCACCAAGTATTTCTTCTCTTGTAAGTATCCTTGATTCATGAGACATGTCTTTTAGTATTGCATTTAAACATGTAGTCGGTTTCTCGTTATCCACATTCAATCCCACTCCTACAATACAAAAAGGGATCAGATTTGTCCAAGCGTCGACATTTTTCATAAAGCTATATATTTGTAAAGAGGGTAATGCTTGCTTATTTACCAACACTAACATGAAACTTCTTTGATCTATATGTAGAAGTACATAAAATGCCTCCAACCTTAAGACCATTCAAGTAAAGATCATTTGGCCATTTTATCTTAACATCGATGCACGGTAAACCCTAAAAAACCGATAAAACTTTTTAAAAATCAGCTTAATGTTTGTGAAGCAATGGATCAAGAACACAATCAAAAGGTTATTTTTGAATAACATTACCTTCTTATCACAAACATCTTTCACTGCCTCAGTTACAGCAAGAGATACAACATATTGTATTAAAGGCACGATTCGACCATCTTCCATTTCTAATGTAAATGAATACATAAGACAACCTTTTGGTGATTCCCATATATTCTTTGTTCTACCTACAAACACAAACACAGTTCCAGGTTTCAATTTCTAATCTAACATTGTTAAATTAAAAAGGAATAGTCTTTACCTCTACCCTTAAATTGTATATCTGTGACACAAACTGAACCGAGTGGTAGCTCAGAGAAGTTACTGTAACAACACACAAAGAAGTAAACTTAATGAGACAAGTAAGGTAATTCAGAGGTCGCCAATTCGAATCACGATCTATAAAATATCTATTCTCTGAAAGATTTCGGAGAATTTAGTCGCCGATGTAGGGCTTTTGGGCTTGAACTTTAAGATATTAAAAAATAGATAACTCAAAAGATGGATTTTGCTTACTGAGAAACAATATCATGAGTTGAAGACAAAAGTGGAGACCAAATGAGAAACCTCCCAAATTGATGAGTTGAAATTGAGTTCATGAAGAGTGTAATATTAAAGGAATCATCATCTTTAATCAAATTCTTCATCTCAGATTGTAAAAAGATTGAAACTTTAGTGTTATCTGGGAGTTTAAGAACGTTATTGTTCTTCAAAATCTTAGCTTTGTCAGATTCCACTATTGACTTCCCACATAAAAACAAGCTACATGAAGAAGCATCACTCTCCATTGCTAAATAAAAAAAAAAAACAAAATTGTATTAGAAGATAATTATTATATAAAGAATTTAAATAAGGGATCGAACCTGTAGAAGCTACAGAGAAATAAAGACGAAACAAAGGCTTTGGAGAAGTGAAACGAAACAAGTTCGCCAGTTGGGAGATAACGAAGGAGACGGTGATGACTTAAATATTAAGATATAGGTTTGGTTGTTGAACCACTTACACTAACACTGGTTTAATAATATATCTGATTCAAACAAATCCTCTGGGAACAGAAGTAAAGAAATGGATGTGGAAAGCCTTTGTTATAAAAACCCCATAAAGCCCAATAATTTATTTTGAGTTCATATTAATGCTGCTGGGAAGCGGCCGCAATCCGCGACCCTTTCTAAAAAAAATATTATCAATTTGAATCTGTTCCATATAAGCAAAAGAAATTTAAAATTAAACTAGCACCTGTAAAATCTACAAAACTCGCATCCATAAATTATGTAAAATCCGTAGTGTGCAATCCGTTAAATTTAATTATTTTAATTTTTTTATATAAATTTATTAAAACACTTCAAAAATCCGTAAAATTAGTAAAAAAAATCTGAAAAAAATACAAAATTTGTAAAAAAGATAAACTAATTTGTTCAAATATAAAATTTAAACAAAAAATATAAAAATAAAATAAGATAAATAATATTTTAGAAAAAAATTAGTAGGTTGAGGGTTAGTCTGTGAATTCACGGGTTTCGAATAAAAAACCACTGAAAAGTGAGTTTCAACCCTAACACACCCCGTGGCGGATAAAAACCGGCGAACTCACAGGTTAAAAACCATCCCACAGCGGATAAAAACCCACGAACTCACGGGTTAAAACCCATTTTCTCAGGATTACCATTCTCATTTGTTGAGTTAACCATAATTAGTGTTGTTGTGGTTACAGTTAGTTAATCGTCGATTATGTTTATAATTTTTTTAAATTAACTTGAATCATTTATTACATAACTAAAACTGATTATGGTTAAAAATGGTTACGTGTTATATACGATTACGATTATAAAGAATTAAATTTGATTCATTTATTTATAAATAATATCAATAATAATTTTATAAATATATATTTAACTTTTATTGCAAAAATTAGATAATGGTATTTTAACTAATATTTATCATATAATTGATTATATATAGTTTTATTTTTAAAATAGTTATGATTATACTATTATAATTACATCATACAGTTAACTAATAATTTTTTTACGATTACGGTTAATTACAGTTGCGTATTAATAATTTATGATTAAATATAATTAAATATGATTTTACTATTATAGTTATTAAACATTTGATACGGTTACAATTTAACTATAGTTAAAACTGAACAGTTATAATACGAAATAAGATTATTGGTAGATGTTGACTATGCCTAGATTAAACAAATTTTTAGTGTAATATCTTTTGGAGAATCGATTTACTATATATTGAAAATTCTTGATCAAATCTTATCTCGAATCCAAGATTTTGAATTTGGATTATTTGCACTAGTTCCATTTATTGGGCTTGTATGATCTAAGTTGATGAGTGAGCAAAGCAACTATGCTAATGGGTTAGGCCCTGTAAAACCTTTTTTTATTTCTCTTGCATTTTAATGAATTGCTTTTATCAAAAAATTATATATTAAAAATGTGGAAATGGGCATTCCATCGATTCGGTTCAGATTAAAAATTTTAGTATTTTGGTTTTAAAAAAAATTTCAGTAGGTTTTTATTTTTTAAATTTAGTTTGATTTTAGGGTTAAAATAGCGGTTTATTTTTTTTTGGTTTATTTATTTTATTTCAGTTTATTCGATTCATTAGATTTAAGATAAAAATTATTTAAATAAAAAACAAAAAATATATAAAATAAAAAAATTTTGAATTTTTTAGTTTTTTTGTGCGATTTAGGTTTTACTGAAAAATCGAAATTAAGAAAAAAATTCTACCAATCGATTTAAAAACATCAAATTGATTTAGGGCCAGTTCGTTTTCTCATCTAGATGTTGTATTTGGATGTAGATACTAAGATGTTGTTCGTTTAATTTTTTAAAAATTTGTATCTGGATCTTCAAATAAGATGTAAATCCAAAAATTTTAAAAATCTGAGATGCTGAAAAATAGAGGATCTAAATGTTATATTTGCATCTGATTACTAAATAGACTAAAATACCCTTAATATCTAAACGTCACGCATATGAGATTTCTCCTTCTCCATTCACCTCCTTCACTTCCATAGTCTCTTTCAACTCTTTTGGATCTCTTCTCTCTGACGAACACTTCTCTTAATACAAATCTTTTCTTCCATTGACAGATTTTGATTTACTTTGGGTAATGAATTTTGATAAAGTATTTTGATTTTATAGTTAAAATTTCAATTTAGGGTTAGATAATTCGTTATTATTTTTGTTTATGGTTTATGGTTTAGTTTGGTTTGCTTAGAAATCAAATACTGCTCTGTCTCATGGTATGATTTGTTTTGATGAATATTTATAAAAATCAAATGATTTATAATATGATTTATCTATATGTGCTTGAGTTATATCCAATGCATATGCATTCTTCATACAACGTTTGCTCTATGTTTAGCTTTCATTTTTTATTGATTTTATTGTGTTAAAAATATGGAATATTTTATATTTTCTTATGATAGTAAATTATATTATGATTAAATTATTTGAACATCTACTTTTCAGTTTAATAATATTTCTCATATATTAAACAAATATATGTTAATATATTTTTAAAATTCTAAATAATAATTAGATTATTTGAATAAAGTAAAAATATAATTATTTCTAAAATAGTTAAATAAATATTTTGTATATAAAATATTAATCTAAAAATATTTTATGACAGTAATTTGATAATTTTGGTTATTTTGGTCATTTTTTCTCTCTAGACACAAATATACCATTTTTAATTAAAATGTATTTTTATTAAAATCTAATGTTTGGGTTTTGTATTATATTATTTAGGTGTTAGGGTTTAATATTTTTCTCTCTCGCAATGACAGGTCATTGTTCAGTCTGTTTGTGTACAAGAAAATATTAAATTAGCTTATATTTTATTAAATGTTGATGACATAATTCTTACCGTGAGTACACAAAAGTAAGTTTTCAATGATTTTTTGAAGACAATTGAGCTATATTTTGGGATAGAAACGGACTACAACGACTCTAATATTTTACTTACTCATAATCACTATGCTAAAGATATTATTGAAAGGGTGATAATGAAAGACTCTAAACAAGTTTGTCAAAATGAGTATTTTATCCGCATATCCTGTAGGTTTTATCTTTAGCGGGACGGATGCAGATCAAAAATTTTTACCAGTAATGCTGTAAAGCAGAACGGAATTGTCTGTAATCCGCAACGCGGGACTTACGGATTTTCGAAAAAATATCATCAATTTGAATACATTCCACATAAGCAAAACCAATTTACAACTAAATCCACACCAACAAAATCCACAAAACCCACAGCCCGATCCGCAACACGCTAAATTTAATTATTTTAATTTTTTATATAAAATTGTTAAAAAATTTCGAAGCCCGTATTTTTAAAAAATTCGAAAAATACGAAAATTGTAAAATTGATAGACTAATTTGTTAAACTATAAAATTTAAACAAAAAAATATAAAAATAAAATAAGATAAGATAAATAATATTTTAGACAAAAATAAACCCGCGGGNTAGTCTTTTATTACATAACTAAAACTGATTATGATTAAAAATAGTTACGGTTATATACGATTAACGTTATAAATGATTAATGATTCATTTATTTACAAATAATATTAATAATAATTTATAAATATATATTTAACTTTTATTGCAAAAATTAGATAATTGTATTTTAACTAATATTTATCATATAATTGATTATATATATAGTTTTATTTTTAAAACGGTTATGATTATAGTATTACAATTACACCGTACAGTTAGCTAATTATTTTTCGCTATTACGGTTATTACAGTTGCGCATTAATAATTTATGGCTAATAACTAAATAATTTTTTACGATTAATGGTTATAGTTATTAACCATTTAATATAGTTATAATTTAGTTATAGTTAAAACTGAACAGTACTATGAAATAAGATTATGGTTTGATGTTGACTATGCCTAGATTAAACAAATTTTTAGTGTAATGTCTTTGAAGAATCGATTTACTATACTGTATATTGAAAATTCTTGATCAATCTTATCCCGAATCCAAGATTTTGGATTTGGATTTGGATTATCCGCACTAGTTCAATTTATTGGGTTTGTATGATTTAAGTTTATGAGTGAGCATAGCAACTATGCTAATGGGCTAGGCCCTGTAAAACCTTTTTTTATTTCTTTTGTATTTTAAAGAAATGCTTTTATCAAAAAATATATATATATATACAAAATGTGAAAATGGTCACTCAATCGATTCCATTCAGATCAGATATTTTGGTTTTTTAAAAAAAATTCGGCTTAAAATTTATAATTTTATTAGTTTCATTAATTTTCTCTGTTCGGTTAAGTTTTGGATATAAAAACAAGTTGATGAATTTTTATTTTTTAAATAGAGTTTGGTTTTAAAGTAAAAGTAGCAGTTTTTTTTTTTTAATTTTTTTTGTTTGATTCATTTGATTTAGAATAAAAAACTATTTAAATAAAAAATTAAAAATTAAAATTGATTTTTTAGGATTTTTTTGTTTGGTTTGGTTTATACGGACAAATCGAAATTAGTAAAAAGTATCTAACAATAGATTTAAGAAAAAATTATCAACTTGATTTAATCTGTTTTAGTTTGGTTTGTCTTTTCTCAGATTTAATAAAACGTAGAATAGAATGAAGAGTGAATTGTAAGTAGTGCACGTGTGAAGACTATAGGACCCACAAAGCACTATATGATGTAAAGGAAAGTGATAACATGAAACTGTAACCGTTGATTACAGAGCTATCTTTTGTTTGAAAGCCGTTGGATTTAATCAACCATGAAGAATAGTGATACACTGATACTGACATGTGTCGGTGCGAAAGTCTCAAATACAAGTAAGTATATATCAAAGAAAGTGATTGCTACATTGAAAACGACAAATCTTAATTACTAAATCTTTCTTTTCCTTAAAGTTCACCAAAGTTACTTACAGAAAAATATGTAAAGTGCAAGCGAGGGAAATGATGTCGTAGTGCGTCAGCCGTCAGAGGATAATTTAAGTATGATTTGACATGTGACAATTTTTAGATAAAGAATACAGTAAAATAATATACTCTCTCTGTTTTACACGTAGATATAGTTTTAGAATTTTTTATTTGTTTCAAAATAATTGTAAGTTTAGATTTCCAATATATTATAATGTTATCTCTACTAATTTTAAACAATAATCAATCAAAATTTTAATTAATACATTAATTAGAGATAAAATAGAGAATTTAACATTTTTCTTAATAAGTGTAAAAAAACTTAAAAATACATCTATTGTAAAACAGAGGGAGTATTTATTTTTGCAAAAACATTTTAAGCTAATTTAGTAAATCTGAAATTACAGTAGTTGTATTGAATTTACGATGAAATTTGATTTAAAATACTATATGTCATTGAAACATGAATTTTAAAATAATTATTGAAATGCAATGTTATTGAAATAATAATTTTTAAAATTATTATAAAATTTATTGTTAATAAAAATATTATAAGTATTTGAAATTAAAAATTCAGCTGAGATTTCAGAGGTTTTTTTAGTTAAAAATACAAATATTAAAATTTCATGGTTTTAGATGAGATTTTATAAAATTTTATAAAAAAATTCCAAATTCACTTAAATTGAAACAAATCATTTTAAATCTAGTTAAAAATCAAATTTTTTTAAATACTTATTTTAATACACCTCCCTAAAGCTAAAGCAGTTTATTATATATTTAAAATATAAAAAATTTATACAAGTTTTAGTTCCTAGACATAGAATGGTTTGTCATGTTTTCATTGTGTAGATAGCGTTTGTACATAAAAAGAATATTATACTTATGTTTGTTGAATATGTATATACAAAATTATATTTAATTATTATTTAAGTAGTATTTCTTATTCTTAAAATATTAATTTATATATATACGATTTTATATAAATCATAAAACTAACGTTATAAGCTTTATCATCTCTAGTTATTTTTACGAATTTTTGAACTATTAATCAAATACCATCTCAATATAATACAATAAACATTCAAAAACACTCAGCCAACACCACCGCTAAATGCTTCCATTTCAGTTCAACCTCTGTTCTCACTTTCTACTCGTCATCCAATGACGATAAAAAGCCAACTTGGAACAAGAAAAACTAAACAACTTATTTACTCACTTTAGTTAATATTGGAATTGGGAAAATCTCAACTTATGAGTAAGACTTGGAGTTTTGTACATTGTTGGACTAATGTTAATATTGTTAACTCTGTTTGGTTGTTTAAACAAAGATGATGCAAAAACTTACGTGATACAAAGCAATGATGGTGGCTAATGGAAAAACACACAAAAACTAGCCATTTTTCATGTTGCCATATCTAAAAGATAGAACATTAAGCAACTAGTTGTTAAAAATAAAAATTCCCATGGCAACTTTACGTAAATAACATTCATGCATCAACCTACAAGATTTATAGATAAAGCTCATCCGCATAATGTTTGCGAATTCCACAAAGCAATTTATAAATTAAAACAAGCTTTTAAGGCTTGGAATGCTCGATTTGCTTAGTATAATTCATGCTTCAGATTTTTTAGATGTCGCAATGACACATCACCGTTTGTCTACAATAAAATATTAAATTTAGCTTACATTTTATTAAATGTACACAAACTCCCATTGATGGTTTAATAAATGTATTCAAAAGGAAGTTTTCAATAACTTATGGAGACAATTGAGCTATTTTTTGGAATAGAAGCGGACTACAATGATTCTAATATTTTACTTACTCTGACTCACTATGCTAAATAAATTATTGAAAGGGTGAGAATGAGAAACTCTAATTAGGTTTGTCAAAATGATTATTTTATCCATGTAGTCTGTAGATTTTATCCTCAGCGAGACAGATGCAGATCAAAAACTTATACAACAAAGATATGCAGGACGGATGTAGATAGACATGGCCAAAACCTTTACAGAAATTTGATATGCATTGCAATATATAAAAAAACATCTTTACAGAAACATCTTTAAAGATCAAAGATATGCATTGCAATATGTAAACAAACATCTTTACAGAAAGTTTACCAATTTCATTGTGTAAAAATTTTCAATACACTTCGACCGTTAGAAATTTAACGTTTTTACTGTGGGATGATGATATAAAATAAACTATTATTTGTTAATAACCGATGAATAACTAACTCTTTAGAGATTATCTCCACAAGATGGAAAAATCTTATTCTAAATTACATTTGAATTTTGTACATGCTCGTATTTATATAATATTAGGGATAAATGTTCCGATTAAAGATTAGATATGAGATTTTACTAATATATAAAGGATACAAGTTAATCTACTTATTGCCAATTAATTTTAAGTTGGAAGTCCATAACTTAGCATGATATCAGAGCCATGTTCATATGTTGTCGTGCCCGATCCATCGGTCTGATCTAAAGCTAGATCACTGATCTTTTTCCAAAAATATTAAAATCTATCGTTAGAAGAATTACCATCCCGAAGAAGTGTATAAGACATAAATATTACACATCAAAGATTAGACATAAGATTTCACTAATATATAAATGATACATGTAAATCTATTTATTATCTATTAGTTTGAGTTGAAAGTTCATAATTTAACATGGTAACAGAGCCATGTTTATATGTTGTTCAATCCGATCTGTTGGTCTAATCTAAAACCATGTCACCGATGATACATATTAGAATCAAATGTCACACATCAGAGATTAAATGTAAGATTTTATTAATATATAAATATATTCTCTTTGTTTTTAAAAAGTGTCATTTAGACATCGTTCACACAAATTAAAAAAATATACATAATATTTTTTTATCTTTTATTAATACACTAAATTTTTTTTCTCTAATTAATAAGCTGAAATAGTATGGACAAAATAAATTTAATAGATAAATTTATATTGAAAACATAAAATAATATTCTTTTGATAACAAAATTTTAATGTTATAACATACTCTGTCGAAAAACTAAAGAAGTATAAATTAGTATATTCATTTATCAATTGATTTTAAATTAAAAATCGATAAAATATAAATGACATACAAAATCTCAAAGTTTGAAAATACTCAATGATTATATGTACTCTACTATAATGGTAACTGATTTTAATCAAGATTTTCCCTGGGCGTTCGGTTCGGTTTATTCGGTTTTCCGATAACCGAACCAAGATAAACCAAACCGAACCGAGATCAATACACTGAGAAAAATCGATCGGTGAAATTATTTTGGGAATTCGATACTCGGTTTGGGTCAGTTTGGTATTCGGTTTCTGATTAAACCGAAAATCAACAACACCAACACCGACCCAACTTCATCTTCTCCTATGAACTTCATCTCCTTTGCAGTTTCACTCCAGCAATCTTCTATGTTTATTTTCCAAATACCGCCCAAATGGATTTGAAACCAACAATTATTCTAAACATGCAAATCCAACTCAAGAATCTTGTTTCAAATAAGAATTGGTACAACTCTGAAAAAAATCTAAAAAATTTATGACCAAATCAAGTATAGATTTTAGTAGTGGAAAAATATTAGAATTAAAAGAGAAATGAAGCGAGAATTGATTTGGATATCTCTACATGTGGAGAGAAGAAAAAAGACGATGGAGATGTGAAGAGATGAAGCGTAGATGAATGATGGTGGTGATGCTTCCGTAAAATGACAAATTTCCCTTCGAATATGTAAATAAACAAGTCAGGTTAATTGGGACAAATTGAGTTTTTCGGTTTTTGTGGTTTATTACGGATTAAACGTATTATTCGATATAATTTTAGAATTAAATTTTAAGTTAAAATCGAACCAAAACTGAATTAAAACCAAACCATAAACCGATTTTTATTCGGTTTAAAATTGTTAAACATTTTAATTTACAAATAATCCAAAAAACTAAAAAATCCGATCCGTTTATCTACATAAACTTTTGTTGTAGACCCTTCATTTAAAACCCAAGCAACACATGGCTAAAAGACCCAAATTGTAACATACTCTTCTGACACGAAAACCTAAAATAAGATTCCTCTTGAACAAGTATTGGTTTGTCCGGCTAATTTTTATAATACTATATATTTTTTATTTCTTTTGAAAAGAAGTGCGTATGAAACCGACACCTCTGACTTTGTGAGACGAAAAAAAAAAAAAATATTTAAAAAGACAAAAAGAAAAATAAAACAGAGTGGGAGCAGTGCAAAAAGTGCCAAAATTTGGTATAGAGAAGAGTGAGAAAAGAGCCAAGTATTTCAAAAAGCCCCACTCACGCGTTTTTAGATCCATCTCTTCTTGACCCGGCCCAAAGACCCGAATTGAAGATCCGATCGGGTCAGTCTCTTTTATTTTCACCTCTGACCTCTCTCTCTCTACCTTCTCTAATTTCTTTAAGTCTCTCTTCTTCAGCTTCAAAGTCTTTCTTTTTTTTTTTTTCTATCGATACAGATTGAGAGAGATTACAAGATCCATGTAAGTAACCCATTTCTTAAATTTGTTTCAATTAATCAAAAGCTCGTATCTTAGATAACTTCAAAAAAACCCAGAAATTAATTCCCTTTCTTAATCAGAAAAATAGTTTATTTTATATATAGTTTGTAAATAAATATTAAAATACAGTTTGTTTAGAAAAATGGTCTATTTTTCTTAGGATCATATATTTCTGAAAAATTATTCTTTTTAAAAATATTTAAAATGCAGTTTATTGTGTATTTTATCAAATATATGCTCTTTGCATGTTGTTTTTTGGGAGTTCATAGATTTTTTAATCTTTTTAAAAAAATTTTTATCACAAATTAAATTTACTATTTTAGCTTCTCCGTTACAAATATTTCCGCTGATTTCAAGCTTTGAGTAAGGAATTTATTCAAAAAATATTATGGCATATTCTTTAAACATATCATTCTCTGGTCTCTTCTAGACATTTCATTTATATAATTTTTTATTAAAAATAAATAAATAAGAGTAACTAGAATACCAAAAAGTACGGTACTTTTGAATTAAAAACTTATCTGATGCTAAGTAATCGGTCTGAACATGATCTGGTCTACATTAGAGTCTCTAATAAGTTTTTTTTTACAGATTTGAAGAAGAAGAACCCTAAATGTTGAAGAAAAGATCAATGTTTCCTCAGAAAGATCAATCTATGGTTCCAGATCCGGTCGGACAAAACAACAACAACATGATCAAACCAATCACTAACCCACTGGCTTTAAGTCTTTTGAATGGTCTGAACAACAACAAGTGCATTTCAGATTCTGATTTTGTCAGAAGCCCTAAATCTCCTCTTGAATTTAGGGTTTTATCTACAATGGCTGATCCATTTTTTCTCAGATCTCCAAGAACATCACTCACTACTCATGTTAAAGTTGGGTTAAGCATTGTTGATTCTCTTTGTAATGATCGGAGTGTTGTGTTTGGTCCTTCTTTAAGAATCAAATCTTCTGAGATTAAGGACCAATGTACCAAGTTAGTCCCGGAAAAGATAGAAAAGGAGAGATCTGGTGTTGTTTTTGAAATTGGTGATAACTCATCTGAGAATGAGTCATTTGGGTTAAGAAACCTATCATTTTTTACGAATTATTGCTTGCGAAAAACCCGAGTTTTATCTTTATCCAAGTTAGGGTTTGAAAGGGACTTCACAGCGAACGGTGGTGCATTCTCTTCTGAGGATGATATGGAGGACTACACTTGCATCATTGCACATGGTCCTAATCCAAAAACCACTCATATCTTTGGTGACCGTGTTTTAGAGTGTCACGAGAATGAGTCAAACAAAGTGAAGCATATTGAAATGCAGTTAGATTCCATGTCTCATTTCGATAACTTCCTCAGCCTCTGTAACTTCTGCAACAAGAAACTTGAACTTAATGAAGACATATATATGTATCGGTGCGTTCTACTTTCGGTATATGGTTTCTAGGTAGATTGTTATGAACTGAGAAGCTTCTAACATATCGAATAATCTAAACTTGTGATGTTTTCTATGGTTATGAATTGCAGTGAGAAAGCATTTTGCAGCGATGAGTGTCGTGAAGAGGAGATGATGATAGATGAGGACATGGAAGAATCTTCAAAGAAGCTCTTCTGAACAAGAAGTAGCTTACGACGATGGGTATGGGACGAGCTTTTATAGACCCAACCATCGTCTTTTTAATAACCTAAAGACTTATTATTATATGTATTGACTAGTGTCATGCCAATGGTATGTAACCTATGGTACTAAACCAGTTCATCCGTCTACAAAGAGCTGTGTTTATGCACATCTATTAGCAAGCTGCAGCAGCCACGGATGGATCTGGTGGCCTTCGTTTTGTTTATCATGTATTGGCTTTCGTTTTTTGGAATGCTATTAAGATCATAACCTAATAAGAGTCGTAAAGAGAGTGTTTGTATTGTGTGACCACTCCATTTACCTTCTTGAGTCTTGTTTTTTTTGGGGTCAGTCTATGGCGTTATAACGATCATAAGTATGTATTCAGATTTTAACTAAATAAATACTATATCCATAATGTTACATTATTATCGAAATTGTTGTCTGTCTGTATAGTACCACCGTTAAAGGTTGTTGCATCAATTTATAAGACTAGTTGTAGATAAGCTTCATGATTTCACGACACCATACACAAACAAACGGTACACGATGTCAATCATCTATGTACGATGACCTCTCAACGCCGTCCCTACTATAATCAATCGATGATGTCGATCATTTATACGTGATAATCTCACAACGTCATCATCTACTATAAATCACACATGACATCGATCATCTATGCGTGATGACCTCACAATGTCATCCCCACTATAATTGATTATGATATCAGTCATCTATATATGATGACTTCACAACATCATACACATAATAGCCCATCACAATGCTGATCATCTATATCCGATGATCACACGACGTCGTCTCCACTATAAACTAACCATGACGTTGATCAATCATCCACATCTGATGATCTCTCAACGTCATCCCCACTATATACCAACTATGATGCTGACCATCTATATCCGATGATCACAAAACGTTGTTCCCACTATAAGCTCTCTATGATGTCGATCATCTATATCCGATGATCTCACAACACCATCTCCACTATAAACGAATCACGATGTCCATGATTATCCTCTATCATCTCACAACATCGCTACCCACCACTATATCTTTTCCCCACTATAACTCTTTTCCACCACAATAATTCCTCAAAATTAGCTGTCTACACCAGCTTGCACACCACATAATAACATTGCACCGCTATCTCGAGTGGTACAACATTACTATGTTCATACTCATACACAAATATCATTATCAACAACATGGATTACCATAAGATAATACATATCATCTCAAAATATAATATACACCATGATAATCCATAATTAACACAACTACAAACCATGCAACATAACCCGATAAAGACCCAAATATCCTACAAGAAAACATCTCGTATCCTGCTATACAATGTTCACAAAATATCCCCACAAAAACTCACATCACTATATATACTCCACTGCAACTCCACTATGTTTTGATCCCTAGCCCTGGGTATGACGACTCCCACTCTTCTCTCCATGCTCGGTGCTCACAACGCACAGTCTCGGTGCCCCACCACCCTGTCTCTGCGGTGGTGCCTCAGGCCTCGCATCTGTCGATCTCAACCGAGGACAGTCCTTGTTGACATGCCCCGGTTCCCGACCGTAAAAACATACACGGTCCGCCCTCGGACACTCGGTCGCCATATGGCCTCGTACACCGCACCGATAACACCAAACCTCTGGCTCCATGGTCCCGGAAGTAGTCTCAAGTCTCCGCATTGGCCCATGTTGCAGAGCTGCCTCACTCCCCCGACTCAGCATGGAGCCCTGTCCTTGAGACGGATGTCTCCCTGGTGTCTCACGTCTCACCGAACCCAAACTCGAGATCTAACTCAGAACATCCTCAAGGAGTGCAGCCCGCTCCACTAACTCCGACACGGTGGAGTACTCACGGATGATGCAGTGGTTCTTGAGGTATGGCCTCATGCCCTTCAAGAACCATCTAATCAATGCCTGCTCATCCTCAAATCCTTGTCCAATAAACCGTTTAAGTCTGTTGAACTCTGCCTCATACTCTCTAACCGAACGTGCATCCTGCAAGAGCTCGAGAAACTCACTCTCAAGTCTATCCCGAGCCTGTTGAGGAAGGTACTTGTCATCAAATTCCTGCCGGAACTCAACCCAAGTAACGTCACCCAAAATGCCTCGTCTTGCAAGGATGCTCTACCACCACATATGTGCATCACCTTCCAGGTAATGCACCGTTAAACACGGAACTCCTCCGGACCGGATCAAATGGAAGTTCCGCTCTATTCGGGACCTCTACTCATCCGCCTCAATCAGGTTGGCACCCCCACGAAAGAACTGAGTGCCCAACCTCTGCATATGCTCCATCATCCGTAGATAGGATGAAGCATCAAGCTGCGCATCTCAGAACTTTCTCTCAACTACCAGAACTGCAACCTCTGGTCGACCTATGGTGCAGCTGGCCCCGGAACTGGAGCAACTGCCAGAATCTGCTCTAACAACTGAGTCAATAATCCCAACACCGCTCCCATCTGCTCCGCATCTCTAGGGGCTGGAGCCTCATGCTGTCCGCGCCACCCACTGACTGTGCATCTCCATCGGGCAACCCACTCTCCCTCAGTTCACTTGAGGAGCTGTGCACCTCCTCGGCATCGATCCTCCGACTTCTGCCTACCCGGCCTCCACGGCCACCCCGTGCACACGGCCCTGATCTCTGCTAGATCGCTCAGAATTCACCATCTGCACGACAAGCAGATTATCAAAACAAAATCACAATAACAAAAAACTATATAATCATGATACCATTCCCAACAATGGTAACATACCCAACGAGACTTACCGTGAACCATCTTACGAGGCTGCAGAGACGACATACCTAATCCGACACTACATCAGATTGTCCTAGAAACATGTAACGCCCAATAACTATTTAAAAAAAAAAAAATGTTAGATGGAAAGTTGAGTTTAAATATTAAAAAAAAAAGTAGATTAAATTAGTTAATGGGTCTAAATTATTTGGACTTCAAATATTTTTTTAAGCCCATTAAAAATTCTATTTAATCCCCTCGACTTAAACCCTAAAACTTGCGAATCTATTTGGTTAATTGCTTCAGCCGTCTAACATCTCTCCTTCACCATCGTTCATTTCGAAGTGGTGTTTTGTTCGAGGCTTTCTTTGGATTTGAGGTGTATTGTTGTGTTCTACAAAGTTGTATTGGATTTGTGGCTTGAAGTGTGCTAAGATCTTCATCTGTGAGTCAAGAAAGGTGAGTGGATCTGTTTTTAATTATTGTTCTCAGTTGGTGTCAAGAAATTATTACACGTGTGGTATGATTAAATTATTAAGAGTTCATAGAATCACATGTGTAGTTTTGTTGGTTGCAGAGCTGCGAGAGACTAGAGAAGATGATCTGTGTTGGACTTTTAGTTATTTTTATTTAATCAGATCGATATAGTTAATTATTTTGAACTATACTATATACGTATTTGATATATATAGATAGGTAAAGTTGTATTTTATTTTAATACATATATTTAGATATATGTATTTTCAAGGTAATAAAAATAAGATTACTTAAAAAATAATTAAACATGTGTTGTTTAATTTATTTTCGGGATTTAAGATTTTCGAGAGATTTTTCAGAGACTTTTTCGGGAGCTTTCAGAAAATTGTCGAGGTGAGTGCATGACTGTAGGATTAGTTTTCTGTAAATTTTAAATATGTTAATATGTTTTTCGATGAGCCATGGGATGATAGTCATGACATGTTTTTGAGTAGACCGTTGGATTGATTTATATATTTTCATATTGCTTGTTCGGTGATTTTATTTAATACGTTTTGTTTCGTTTTTAATAACATTTTGAAAGATTATTTTAAGTTTAATAAAATTATTTATTTTATATTATTTGTGAATTTGCGATTCTCTGGGGTATGGGAATCACTAGAACCGTTAGGTTGTTTTAAAAAAAAATGGGACGGGTCGTTTCAAAACAACTCCGCTCTGATATCAAATTGACACAACCACACCACGTGGTCCACACTCTATATGAGAAATATCAAAAATGTATCACAATAATAATACTAATACATAGATATAACACAAATAAAAATTAGTACAAAGGACTACATGTCCCGACACCACTATGACACCGCCCACGTATGTTGTTACTCTCACAAAAAAAACAACATACAAAAACATGTTTAAAAGTATATTCACCTAGGCAAGTTTTGGCCATGTTGAAAGATGTAAGGGTGAAGAGGGTTTAGATAAGTGCAAAGTTTCGAATAGATAGTTGACCGAAAAGATAAGTGCACTCTGGTGGTATAGGTAATCAAATCAAATCTCTTAACTCATGCATCACCATACCCAAACCCGGGATATTAGAACTTAACACACAACTTTCAATAAATTCAAATAACCATAATTTCACCTAAAGGATTGTTAAAAAAAAATTCTCAATACAAGAAGGAATCCAATAGAGATAATAACTAACTAACAAATCCAAGGCTAGAAAATTGTTATTTGCCTCGGCTGCCATTGACTGAACATCTTCTAAATGTCTTCTTCTTCTATGGTTGAGAACTACTCCAATGCAAACACCCAAAGCATTTCATTTCACTTCAAACATAATATCCAAATTTGGAAGTAAAAGTGCTAATGTGAAGTATAAATATGTGCAAAAGCAATTTTTTTTTGATTCGCGGTGAGTAGAAAAACTAAGGTATTGCTGAAATCTCTCACAATCTTTCTGTAGAAGCATGCTAGTTTTTGGAAACTTCTCACTTGTCCAATGCTTATAGGAGTTGTCATTCTCGAATTGCTCGTTTTCTTTAACCTTTGTCGTTAAGAGTTTGCTAATGAGTTAGTTACATACAAGAGATAATTATAAATGTCTCAATACTTAAACATAAAAAAATGATAGAGTATTTAAAAAGTAACATAAATTCTCTTGAACATATTAATTAGAAAAATTGAAAAATACAAAAATATTATCTCAACTAAGTTGAACAATCAAAATCTAAATTAAATATATTGGTATCCAAAGTTCCTTGGTATTATTTTGTCAGAAAAATGATATCAAAATTTTCATTGAAGAAAATAATTCATTGCTTTTAGGTAAACAAAAAGTTTGATAAATTCTTAGTCAACATATTTTTTATTTATTCAATTCAAACTTTCACATTAATATAACTTCTGTTTTTGATGAATTAATTTATTAATTTTCAATTTTAAAAGTATTAAATACGTTGAATATTTACACCACACAAATTGTGAACCATCTTATTTGTTTCATTTTTCAAGGAATAATATTTAAGGTTTGAAAATTTGGAAAGAAATATTATTTAGATAACTACAGATAAAATATTATCTACTTTGTTGACCACATAATCTAACCTATGTCTTCTCTTTAAATATGCCAGCAGATAAAATCTCAAATCCTTAGAACCTAGGTTCTGATCTTTCTTTATTATACATGAAAAAGGTATGAACCATTTTGCTATTCATGAGACACAAGAGATTAACTCTTGTCGTAAACTTTACTTTTTATTTTTTTTATAACGTGTTTATTGTGACTTTATTTAATGCATAGATATAGAGATCTAACTTCATGCGAGGAGCAAAAATGTTGAACATTTTAGAAATCCTATGTTTCTATGGGCAACAATCTTACCAACCAGATCTGACATCAGAGGTAAATTTTTTAATAATGAACAATATAAACTGAATTATTTAATCAAAGTAACTAGAATATATATAACACTTATATTTTTGCTGCGACGTTCTTTCATATTATATCTCTGTGTTTTTGGCCAGTCTATCATTTTTTATTATCTTCGATTTTCTATAATTTTCAGTATCTCTGATTTCTTTGTTGTTCTGTCAGAAAATTAAAACCGTATGAAATCTTAACATTATTTATCAATATATAAATATATATAACATAAATCATATAATCGTATTAAAAGAAGTGACATGAAATTATAAAAAAAAACCCTATAAAAATATCCAAAAGAACCTATAACAGAAAAGTCTTATCATATAACATAAAAGTAATGATCCGCATGAATAAGAATGTTCATGGTGAGCACAATATGATCATATTGAAGCAGCAAACACTTGAAGTAGTGCATCCACGTCTAATTGATTTCTAGTGAAGCAGAAAACACCTTTTTTATCTCCTTAACAACCCAAGTTTCAAACACTAATGGAATAATTTATATTAAAAAATAGAACATCATGAAAACTATATCTCTCTCCTTAGAACCCTTGTAAATTTTCCTAACAGAATCATATAAACATTTTGGTTGAGTTGCAGTCTATGTTTTCTATGTTATTTCTATTGTTTCATATATGAGAACAGGGTTCTCGCTCTGCAAGAGATTTAGAACAATGCAAAAGATTTCGAACAATCCATTGAAGAGGTTAGTAAGATGTAAAAATGCATATAATTTGGAGATGTTTATGGACACTTGGGTTACTGTTAACCAAGAACAGAAGTTCATGAGTCATAAAAATATAAATATTATAATAAAGACTTCATTATAATATAAAATAAATGTATTGCAAGCTCATAAAAAAATTGTTATATCACAAGTGACTTCTCTTCTCTTGGGAAAAAAATGTAAACAATATTTCTTTCCAATTAATTTTGTTTTCAATAAAACAAGCTGAACTCATTTAATATACTTACAATTCAAAAAAATACGAACCAATATAATTGATTTTTTTTAATAATTAATTTATTGAAAATATAAAAATTATAAATAAAAAGAAATAAGTTTTATAGTAATATTTTTAATGATTTTTTACTAATATGTTGTCATTACCTAATATTCAAAGCTTATTTAAAACATTTAGTGATAAAATATATTTAAAGATATGTCAATTTAGATATTTTCTGAAAGAAATCAGATATAAGTTGCTGAAAGAAAGAAAAAAAGATTGTGCATAAAAGGTAAGTTTTTTTATTCTTATTTTCCTAAAAATAATATTATACAGTAAATTTTTTATAAATTAGTATTTGATAAATTAAATATTATTTTTAATTAATACACAATAAATAAAAATTAATAATAAATTAAAAAGTTCTTTTTTGGTCCCGATATTTTATGCACAATCTGGTTTTTTCTTCTAAAACTTACATTTATTTTCTTTAAAAAAATTTAAATTGTTATATCTTTAAATATTGTTTACAAGAAATTTTTGTAGATACACTCTAAGTATTAGGTAATGACAACATGTAAAAAACATCCATTAATGATATTACTATATAATTTATTTCTTTAATTTTTTGTAGTTTTCATATCTTTGCTAAGTTAATTATTAAAAAATATAATTATATCAAATATTATTTTTAATTATAAGTATATTAACGAAAAATAGCTATAAAGAAATTGTGTTTACACATTTTACTCCGAAGAGACGAAATGTCATTTGTAATATAATATATTTTTGAGCAAATATTTATCTTTTATATCATACATGTACATGTAGTCCCTATTTTATTAATATTGACAACTGGATTTGAAGTTATTATTTAATGGCAACCCAAATGTCAAGAACCTCTACCACCGGTTTCTTTGTCTTGGTATAACAAGATGATAAGTTCTACAATGTGTTTGTAAAGAAGAAATGATGTGCTCAGGTTTTAATCCTAAGTATTACTGCAAGTGCACAGACTACAGTAGTATATAGGGTATCGAATCCACAGGGAATCAAGAATTACACAATGATTTTGAAGTTCAAGAACTAAGCTAAAACAGAATGAAAGATATGTTTGTGTTCCGCATCAAATCAAATTGCAAATATCAGAGAGTTTAAAGACAGATTAAGAAAACACTAGGTAACTAGGGGTAAGGATATAGGTTTTACAGAATCGAACTACTATTCAGGTGTGTTGTTAAACCACATCAGACTCAAACAAAGCAAACTCTCCATACTACTTCCGCAGCTATGGAAACTAATGAATCAAAATCCGAGCGTCTAAACTTCCGTTTGATCCCGGCTATTCTGATCACGCATTAGGCAAAGGTTTGATATGTCTACGGTCGCCTAAGATACTCAGCTTCCGCATGGTTTAGGAC
>KE156287.1:0-23655 GCA_000411055.1 Leavenworthia alabamica
GCTTCAGAGTTAGTTGCAGAGAGATGATTCAGTTATAGCTTGTAACCACTTCTTCTTAGCCCTTGGATCTTCTATTTTCACAACTCTTGGATTGTGATCTGTGTGAAGCTTCCTCATTGGCCAGAACAAACCAAGTCAGCTTCACTCTGCTTCACACCCTTGCTTCATTTCCTTCTTAGTTTTCCTATAACATTCAATGATCATTTCACAACAAATTAAAATTGAAACTAAAAAGTCACACAGCTTTATTATCAAGAACAACAAAACAGAGTCTTTCATCATCTTTGTTAAAAACTGTAAATGTAACTACTTTTCCATGTGAAGAACACAACGCAAACACTTTCCTTGTCTCATAAGTTCAAAAGCTTCATTGATATCATCAAATACCAGGTCATGAGTAACCAACTCATCAATCATTATCTCCTTGTTCATATACTTTTCAATAAGTAAAGGAAGATCAGATTTAGGTTTCCAACCACCAAAAAGAGTTCCTTTTAAAGATTTCCCAGAAAGAAAAAGTCCATAATGAGCTGAAACTTCAGGCTTCACTTTAGGTACACCTAGTGTAACAGTCATGCCCCATCCCTGAGATAATCATCATCATCATCAACATTAATATTTGTTTTATAATCATCATCAACTATACAATGTAGTGAAAGATCATTATTATTATATAATAGAAAAAATCTTACATCTGAGCATGATTGTAAAGCAGTTGTAGTTATTTCTGTATTACCAACACATTCAAATGCGAAATCCGCACCTCCTCTTGTCATTCTTTTGATTACCTATGTATAATCATCCCCAACATAAGGCAACAAAAGTTTTAGTTATGCTATAATAGTTAGGTTATGAGCTTCAAATTCAAAATCGATTGATAGCGAATGGATTGACATATATTCTTTATATATTACTAAGATCTCTTGTCCAAGTTCCGATGTGTGACATTTTTTCCCAATAATAACAAGTACAAACCAGAGGTACTGGAATTACCTGGGGTATGGGTTCAGATTGGTTATTCGAATCGATGAAATCCGTGACACCAAATCTCTTTGCTGCAACAAATAAGTAAACAAACACTTTAAACCATTCAAGAAACACTAAACTTGTAATATATATCTTAAAGCTAATGATATATACCTACCTTGTTCAGCCTTAGCTGGATTTATATCAACTCCAATTATCTGTGTTGCTCCTCTGAGTTTAGCACCTTGAGCTACCTAAACTCATATGTGATTAATCCCACATCAAACTTTATTAACACAAAAGCATCAACATTTTTGTATCTCTATACTTACCGAAAGACCTACAGTTCCAAGCCCAAATATTACAACACTTGAACCTTTTTGTACATTAGCAACATTCCATGCTGCACCAAGACCTAAAAATTACACCTTTAGATTCTCAGTAATATAAATATCTGTGTGAATTTTATAATTCTTGAAAAAGATTTGTTTTAAACTACCTGCAGCTACTCCACAGCTCAGAAGACAAATTTTGTTTAGAGGTGCCATTGGATTGACTTTAACAGCACAACCAGAGTGAACCACAGTGTACTCGCTGAAACTTGAAACCGCGCAGTAATGGTAAATAGGTTTGCCTTTGATGGAGAAGCGTGTTTTCTGATCACTATGCATCAAACCTTTCCTCTCCATTCCAAGAACCTGACACATGTTACTTTTCCCAGAGATACAATGAAGACATGAACCGCATTCTCCAGTGAATACAGCAAGCACATGATCTCCTTTCTTAAACTCGGTTACACCTTCACCTATGCTCTCTACTATACTGCAGAAACACAATGCTATTATCAAACCATTAAACTCTTTTATTACTCAAATTCACAAAGTAGTAGACCATAGTATTAGTAAGAGACTTGATTAATGATATAAGTCTCTAATTCTCTCTAGACCTTAAAATTTGTTCTCCTTTAAGCTTTTACCTATCAACTAAGTACTGTTCATGAGTTTGCAAAGCTATTTATAACTTGTAATAGTCCTGTGTTAAACACTGCAACGATCTTGATAAATCACACTTAAAAGTTAAAACTACAATAATAGAGACTTAACACTGCATTAGATTCTACATTCTTAACTAATCCATTGGATTCTATAACCCAAGTAATAAAGTTATGAACAGAAGTAACTTACCCTGCAGCTTCATGACCAAATATTCGAGGCAAAAGAGACTGTACCAACAACAATTGAAGACTTCATCAGAGAGAATCTTATAAGACAAATTCAAAAGAATGTAAACAAAACCTGAGATTCCCAAGCAGAAAGGTCGCTACGACAAAGAGATGTACAGACGACTTTGATTCTAATCTCAAGAGAATGAGGTGGACTCACTTCCACTTCCTCCATAACCAGTGGCTCACCAGCACGCCATGTCACCGCCGCTGCATAGTTTCTTAATCATAAAAAAACTAATCTTTTCATAAACAAAACAAAAAAGAAACCTTTTTTACCTTTACATATTATGACTGGAGGTTGTTCGTAGGAGGAAAAAGACGACATTGTTATCTAAAAATTTTCTTGCTTCAGTGAACAAGAAGAAGAGGAAGAAACAGAGCTTCACCTAACACCAAATCACCAACCACCATAGATCGAAGTTAAAAATTAAAGTAGCTGACTTTACAACTTCACAGGTCCCACCCACATTCACTGTCACCAACCCTTTCCGCCAATTTCATCCTAATTTTTTTTTTTTGGTCAGATTTCGGTACATATCGTCAAATCGAGTGATGTTCGACTCTCATAACCAGATTTGTTGGTTTTGGTTTCTTCGATATTAATGTTTATGGTTAATGCCCATTAGTTACAATAATCTAGAGTAGTAACTTCAAAAAATTGATACATTCTCTGTTTAATTAGGTATCGATACCACCATTTTTTACAATTTATTTTTATTTTAAATTTAAAAAATTAAATAAATATTATTAAAATTAAATGATTAACTGCTCACTATAATTTTATAATTTTATTAATAAATTTTTAAAATTTCTTACAATAAACCACGTTTCAGTGAGAAAGAATTTTAAAATCATTTTCAATTTAAATTTGTAATTTTTTAAGGCATAAAATTTTAAAAATATTTTAAACACTATTACTTAAAAATGTTTATATCTTCTATAAATTCATTTTTATTTCTTCACTAAAATTATGTTATTACAATTAATTAATATGTAACTTATTTTAATAATATTTTTTGTATTTTAAGGAATTCAATAAAAAATAATTAATTAAGTATTACTAAAACCTTGATTTTTTTACAAATCACTTATTTAAAAACAATCTCTTATATATATATATATTGTTATTTTTTCCATAATCATATATTCTTTAAATATTTTTTATGTTTTATTTACATTATATTTTAACTCAATATTTTCACTAAAATAAAACTAAATGAATATCCAAAAATATTAAAATTAATATCTATTATTTTTTGGAATCAAATATAAATAAAAAAATAACTTTTTATTATGAATTTTAATATTAGTTTCTTAAAATTTTAAATTATAAATATATTTAGGGGTATTAATTTTTTAATTTATTATAAATTATAGAAACATAAATAAAGCAATATCTCCCAGGAGCATTGTGCTAGTTAAAATTATAACTGAGATAGGAGTTTTAGCTGAGTATTAGTTAAAGGAAAGAAAGTACTATTGGGCTTAGAGTGGCTTCTTTTACACAATAATACTTAATGGGCCGTAGCCCATAACAATCAAGAACCCTAATTTTCGTCATCTTCCTCAGCAGAGCTTCATCACCTCAGCCAGCATTTGATGTTGTCATTTTTTACAAATCTGGATCAGATATGTTTGTGTTATTCTCGTCCTGAGGGCTTAATGTTGTTATATCTAAGACCTGTGTCTGTAAATCTATGTTTCAGGCTTTCAGCTAAGATCAATAGCCATTTGCATATGAATCTTCGTCTCTGTTCACCAATTAAGAGTATAGGCTAATGTATATTCTTTAATTATACAGAAGAGCTTATTCAAAATCTGTAATTCCATATACTTCTGCGCATTTTCCAGATCAGATTAATCCATGGCTGTAAGTTTGAAAGCTTCTCTCATCTTAATACATCAATCAGTTTTTGTTTGCTTGGTTATACTAAAAGTTTTAATTTTGCTGCTTCAGCTCAGCTCACTTCGTTTGTTTCTTTTAAATTTTGATTACAGCTTCTCATTTCTTGTGGTGAAGTTTCATCTTCCCAATTCATTGTACTACGCTTACTCAATCAAAGTCTTGATTTTATTAATGACAATGTTGCAAGGATCTTTGCTCCTATTTTAACAAACCTAAGGTATCTGGGGTTTAATTCTCTCTTTTTTTTCGTTTTTCATTTATTGATGTATTTTCATCTGCTTTATGGATTGTTAGGAACTTTGAAATGCGTCTTTCTTGTATTGAACGTCCTCAATCCGTTCCTATCAATCAATCTAACTCGTGCATCAAAGACAAAAAAGATTGTGACCAAAAGGAAGACCCTGAAGCAATGTTCAATGTGTTGGATTCAATCTTGAAAAGCAGCTTAGATCGGCTAACTTCTTTGAGGTTTATGTTTCACCATTAGCTTATGGTTTGTATCTGTATTTGCCAACTGCTTCTGATGAAGCTTACATCTTCCTTCTCTTGTAGGGAGAGTGTATGTAACACAAAGAGCTTCAGATACGATGGTTGTATGTCTATTCACACATCTATAATGAGTGATCTCTGTTTACAAGGGAAGTTAGATGCTGCTCTCTGGCTAAGGAAGAAAATGATTCAGAGTGGAGTTGTTCCAGGTTTGATCACGCACAATCATCTTTTAAATGGGTTGTGTAAACTAGGTAATATCGAGAAGGCAGATGGGCTTGTTAGAGAGATGAGGGAAATGGGTCCTTCTCCCAACTGTGTTTCTTATAACACCTTAATCAATGGTCTTTGCAGAGTTAACAATGTAGATAAAGCTCTGTATCTCTTCAGTACTATGAGTAAATATGGTATTAAGCCAAATAGAGTGACTCGTAACATAATTGTGCATGCACTTTGCCAGAAAGGTCTTATAGGGAGCAACAACACAAAGCTTCTTGAACAGATCTTAGATAGTAGCCAGGTGAATGAACCATTGGATATAGTCAGATGTACCATACTGATGGATAGTTTTTTTAAGAATGGGAATGTGGTTCAAGCCCTTGGGTTTTGGAAGGAGATGTTGCAGAACAATGTCCCTGCGGATTCAGTTGTGTACAATGTCATTATTCGTGGTTTATGTTCGAGTCGAAACATGGTAGCTGCTTATGGGTTCATGTGTGAGATGGTAAAGAGAGGAGTAAATCCTGATGTATTCACTTTCAATACGCTAATAAGCGCCTTATGCAAAGAAGGAAAGTTCGATGAGGCATGTGAAATCCATGGTTCTATGCAAAGAGTTGGTGTTGCTCCTGATCAGATCTCATACAAAGTTGTCATTCAAGGACTATGTATACATGGAGATGTGACCAGGGCGAACGAGTTTCTTTTAAGCATGCTAAAAAATTGTCTGCTTCCAGAGGTTCTGCTATGGAATGTGGTTATTGATGGTTATGGAAGATATGGAGATACTAGCAGTGCTTTATCTGTTCTAAATCTAATGCATTCTTACGGTGTTAAACCAAATATTTACACAAACAATGCTTTGATTCATGGATATGTGAAAGGAGGAAGATTCATTGATGCATGGCGGGTCAAAAATCAAATGCGATCTACCAAGATCCATCCGGATACTACCACATATAATCTGCTAGTAGGTGCTGCTTGTACAGTGGGTCACTTGCGCTTGGCTTTTCAATTGTATGATGAAATGGTGAAAAAGGGATGTCAACCTGATCTTATTACTTATACTGAGCTGATTAGAGGGCTCTGTTGGAAGGGTCGATTAAAGGAGGCCGAGAGCCTTTTGTTAAGAATGCAAGGATTTGGTTTAACAATGGATCATGTTCCATTTTTGATACTTGTGAAGAAATATACCAGATTGCAGCGNGGCTTTTCAATTGTATGATGAAATGGTGAAAAAGGGATGTCAACCTGATCTTATTACTTATACTGAGCTGATTAGAGGGCTCTGTTGGAAGGGTCGATTAAAGGAGGCCGAGAGCCTTTTGTTAAGAATGCAAGGATTTGGTTTAACAATGGATCATGTTCCATTTTTGATACTTGTGAAGAAATATACCAGATTGCAGCGGTCAGAAGAGGCGGATTTAGTTGCAAAAAAGTGGTTAATGACTAGGAACAGAGGAGTTTCATGTCCAAGCAGCCTTAATGGCATGCATACAAAAGAAGAGTAGCGTACTAGCCGAAACAAGAAACAGAGCAAGTTGTTCTGATATGACACTTGAACTAATGTTCTTATGAATATGGTTCAACCAACCACTAGATTGTTGAAAAGATGCCATTAGGGACTGCAGAACCTGGTTCAAGAGATCTATCTTGGCTCAACTGGTATACATACCTCTTTTCATTTTCTTTGCAATCAAATGGATATGTCTTCTTCACACCCTTTATAAAATTATAGTTACATTCCAGGTTATGATGGATGGTTTCGGCTTTCGAGGCGCAGAGGACTGTTTCTTCAAAAGCTCCCAATACAAGTAAAAACAATGTGTATTAGCTTATTGCAAGAATCATTGATTTCTCATAATAAGGAACAAGAATCACAGAAATTATAAATAAGATATAAATTCGTGTAAAGAATTGCTTTTTCTAAGGACCATTGTGTCTAGAACGTCTCCCACTATGTCTCCCTCTAAAACCACCACCAGACTTAGACCCTCCAGCCATTTGACCATTACCATGCTTCAATGGTACAACAGTGTCCATATACATCAATCTCCCTGGAAAATGTCTTTTCTCTTTCGGAAGTCGACGCAGCTGCTGCAACCAAAAGGTAACATATTCTCCTTCTGGATCATAATTCTGTGCCTGAACAAAAACACATTTTGAGTCTCTTCTTCTTCATCACCATTTTTTATAACTAGTATCAAAATTTTTACTTACTTGCTTAGGAATGCTAAAATACCGATCTTCTCGAGGATCATTTCCAACTCCTTCAATGTAGGAAAAACCAAGTTTTCATTAGAAACTACATGTCACAAAACTGTGTCATGAGAGTAGTACCTGCTCCATAGGTCCAGTTTCCATAATTAGAACATGGGTCATAGTCTAATAAACATGTCTCAAACCATTCCGCACCCATACGCCAATCCAATCCCATGTCACGCACGAGAAACGAACAAACAATCTATAGATAGTAATTAACCAAAAGATATGAACAAACAAATCATCCATGAAAAGAAACATAAACTAACTTAGACAAAGAGTTTTAACAAATCACAAATCTCACCTGTCGGCCTCGATTTGACATGAAACCTGTAGTGTATAACTCTTTCATATTTGCATCTATAAGAGGATACCTAAAAACATTCATGACCAATTCACTTAAAAGGTTAAAACCCTTTAGAGCCTCAACCACAATTTTGATTCATGCTTTAAGATTCTTTACCCGGTTTTGCCATCTCTCCAACACTCAAATAGTTTCTTATCTTGACTCCATTTACCTTGCACATTTCTCGGGCCACCTAAGAATAAAATGTCATGTTTAAAAGTTGTAACCACATGACATTGAGCTATAGTTTTAAAGCTTTGTTACCTAGTTGAAAAAGAGTGTTTCCACACTTAATTGAAAGAAACCTAAAGTAATCCCTCCATATTAACTCAAACAGCACCCTGGAGAAATAAGTACACTCGATTCGAAGTAGGTCTTAGTGAAGAGAATGCATCAGAGATTTGAAATTCATATATGAAGACATACCAGTATGTTGAATTATTTGCTACTCTTTCCTTTTCATATCTTTGAACCTGAAATTATTGTCAGTTGTCACATTAAGTGAAAATGTTATTAACATTGAATAAGGGTTTAAAGATCTGACCTCTTCATAGATAAAACGAGGAGAGATACATCCAAAGGCAAGCCATGGAGAGAATTTTGTTGAGTAATCAGGTCCTAACATACCATTCCTCGTCTCTTTGTATACTTTCAACAGATCCTTAATAAGAAAAAGATATGCAACATTACATATACTACACACAAGAAACAACATAGCAGTCACAGGAAACTCATCTTGCCTTCTTCCAAAAGTACTCAAATACTCTGCCTACTCCTTGGCTTTCACCACCCACGAATCGCATTCCTCTTGTAACCTGTATCAGTATACATACAAAAGTCTTAACTAATGAAGAATGCTCCTACTTCTAAGAGAAACACACCTCTTGTGGCTCAATTCCAAGTTGCTCAAGAATTGGAATATCTCCCCACTTATCAACAGAAGGTGTTGGCCCTAGAGAAAGTGGAATCCGAGTGGAGCTTCTTATACTACATTTAGTTTCCACAGACTGCAAGTGAAGTTTTCAACCAGAAACAAAACACTGATATGAAAACAATAAAACAAAAATCTAGTTGGGTTTACTACAAAGTTTCTTTGCTGAAACCCAAATCATACATGATCTCAGTTATGTAAGAACTAAGTACATGCTTCTTCATCCAAAGTTTTTACCTTGAAATGCGATAATCAGTGTTCAACTACTGGTACTAAATATCGTTAACCTTTCAGAAACAAACCAACTGAAACAGGAATCGTACCTTGCGAAACTGAGTGTAGACATCAGGCAAATCAAAAACATCAAAAGGAAGATCATCTTTATGATACATAGTGTTTCCCCAAATAAGCTCAAGCTTAATACCATTTCCAACACCTTTCAAACCTTGATTCACAAGTCTTTCAACATGTAACTCCTCACTACACGTTTCTTTATGAGCAAATACCTGAAAACATAACTTTACAAGTAAACATTTCCATATTCACTCACAAATCTCTAAATGTTTCATCAATACAAAAATACTTAACTGTATGAGCTCCAAAATCTTTAGCAAGAGAAGGAATAATATCTTCAGGTTTACAAATCTTAATAAGAAGATTCAATCCTCTTCTCATTAGATTCTTTCTCAGATCAATTAAACACTCCATAAGAAACCTACCTCTTAAAGCTAAAAATTGCCACAACAAACACAATTGATTGAATGATCAGAATAACAAAAAATATTGATTTTTTGAAGAGTTTGAAAACAACATTACCTCCTGTTTTAGGGAAGTTGAAGAAATGAGTAGTGTGAAAGAGACGAGGATCGAGACAATAAACAGGTAAAAGGGTCTCAGAGGAAGACCAAGCTTTGTACAATGCGTCATTGTCAAGAACTCTAAGATCGTTTCTAAACCAGAGAATTGCGATTCCCTTACCGTTTCTCTTTGCCTGAGAAGGTGGTAAAGCGTATCGTTCATAAGTTTTAATGGCGATGGAGTTTGTCTCTTCCTCGTTTAGATCAGGAACACGGTGGATAAAATCGTTCATTTTTGCAGTGGAACAAAGGAAAAGGGAAGAAGAAGAAGAAGAAGAAGAAGAAGAAGAAGAAGAAGAAGAAGAAATGTGCTTTGAGATGTGAAGGTGAAAGGTGAATCTGCGAAGTTGGTTTGAGAGAGGAGAGGAGAATAAAGAAGCCGCCATTTGCGGATGATGCTATGTAACGTCATCTACTCTTTCTTATTTTATCCAGAAGGTGACACGTGGTGGTCGTTGGATACGTGTGACGTGGCCAATGTGTAGCCTTTTGTAGTAAAAGTAAACCATTTAATAAAGAAAAGCTTGCGTCATTTGATTAGCCTTTCTTTCTCATCATGAAAATGGTTTCTTCTTTTTTTATTACTGATTTAGTTTTAGCTCTCAAGTCTTACTTACGTGATGTTATTTTATCATATACTAATGACGTGGCGACAATGATCTATATTACTGACATTGAAACTGTCCAAAACCAAAACAAGACGTAAAAGAAACTGTAGAATAGTTGGGGTTGCCTTTCTATAAATAGAAATGGTTCAAACTAAAGTCAACGTTTTTTCATAACGACCTAAATCGTTTTAGAGTGTTTTATTTAGCTTTTTGATTATACAAATTTGTTAAGAGAACGTTGGCCATCACCAGAATAACCACCCAATAAAATTACGAGATTTAAAGCTCCATTTTTACAAACACAAAAGTAATCAAATCTCATTTTATCAAAACCCTAATATTCTTCCAAAGAGATTTGTTTCCTTGACATACACGTTTTGTAATGTCAACGACGTCAAGGTCAAGCACGACTAAAGCAAAACCAGACAACCAAAACCTAACCAGAACTAGATCTCTTGGTAGAAAACAAAAGCCACCTTTGTCGACGGCTTCTTCAGAAGATGGGTTTGATCATAAACAGGAGAAGCCTTTGCCAAACTATTTGAAACCAACGATCAGTTCAAGACCCGACCCAGTTAAGTTCTTGAAGAAGAATAACAATAATCTTGATGATAACCAGAAGCTTCTACGTAGAAAATCCTTTGATCGACCTCTTTCTTCTTTGACTTCTCCTTCTACTTCCTCTCAACGTATCCAAAAATCTCTCAACGTCTCTCCTTCT
Organism: Leavenworthia alabamica; assembly: GCA_000411055.1. NCBI lineage: Eukaryota > Viridiplantae > Streptophyta > Magnoliopsida > Brassicales > Brassicaceae > Leavenworthia > Leavenworthia alabamica. Next base: position 10,531 of record KE156287.1, read on the forward strand.
CACTCAAGAGACAGACCAGTGGTTCCTAGAGAGAAGCCAGCCATAGGTACTCTACGCTCTTCTTCTTTTCATGGAAGTAGAAACGTTACAAGAGGAGGCACTACTATGAAATCGCCTCTTGTGGCGTCAAAGAAGAGTGGTTTGAGCAGTAGTAGTAGTAGCAGTTCTTTGAAGAACAAAAAGGAAGGTTCTGAAAATGTTACAACAAAGAAAACAAGTAAGAAAGAGATTACTTTGGAAGAACCAAAAGATGAAAAAGAAGATAAAGAGGTCCAAGTAGAGGTTGTGCAATCCAATGAATCTGTTGAAGAGAAGAATGAGAGTAGTGAACCAACAGGGGAAGCGAGAGAACAAGAAAATAATCAAGACAACAAGGGTGAGGACGGAGAAGAGTATAAGAAGAAGATTGATGAGGATGAGACTCAGGAGAAGGTTGATATTGACATGAAAAAAGAAGTTGAAAGTGTTAAAGAGAAGGTTAAAGAAAGAGAGACAGAAGAAGCAAAGAAGAGAGAAGTTGTGAAAGGGAAGAAGGAATCTTCATCAGTTTACAATGATGTAATTGCAAGTAAGATGAAAGAGAACCCAAGGAAGAACAAAGTTTTGACTCTTGCTGGAGCTTTTCAAACAGTTATTGACTATGAAACTGCTGCAATATCTAAGTGAGATATTATCACACAACACCAACAAGGTCATGTTATATCTTTTTTTAATACTAATTACCATTTGCCATTGTTATAATTTTCTTCTCGTGAATTGCATGCTTTTCTAGTGAACAAAGTTACATGCACGTAATCATATGTTTAAAGACTAGCTATATAGTGTGGCCCAATGGGCTCATGGTTTAGTACTTTAGTTACTGCACACTAACACCCTTAATCTTTTTCCAAATAAAAAAATAAATAGAGAATCAATAATGAGGAGATAGAAAAAAAGACAAGAAACAGATAAGCTAAAATAAAGGACCAAACACTAACATGGTTCCAATTACTTTTCTCCTGTCGATTAAAATATCATTTAAATATTTTCCCGAATTAAAATAAAATAAACATTAATTCTCTCCAACAAAAAAAAAATATGAACAATTGCAAATTATGGATCATCATCGCCATCATCATCTTCTTCCTCAATCAGATCTGAAAGTGCAAAACAACTCCTAGATTGAAAAGCTCTGTTCTTAAACGAAGGTTTCCTCGTAACAGCCTTATCACTTGATGATTTATTCTCATCAAATCCAGTATTCACCAGATCTTCCTCATCATCATCATCATCTTCATTAACTGGTAACAAAGGCATAGATTTAGGGTTTTGCCAAGAGTAAAACGATCTTCTAGCTAATTTATTACAGATCTGTAATCTTCTTCTTTTATTCAAAGGATTCTCTTGTTTAGCTACTTCTTTAACACTTGCGATCTCTCCTAAATTCCCAAATGATTTTGATTTCCCTTTATAATGATTTGATAACCCTCTCCTACAACCAAAATCAAGAACACTTCATCAAACGATTTTAATAATAATGAAAACAGAGGAATAAATAAAAATGAAGTTTACTTGGGAGGGAGAGAATCTTCAAGAGAGTTCATTGAAGCTACCCCTGGAATCCCTAATTCCTTTGACGAAACGTCATCGTTTTCTTCTTCTTCTTCCTCCTCTTCTTCACTTTCTTCTTCTTCGCTATCTCCTGGAGTTCCAAGTGATGAACTATCCGATGAATAATCAGCTCTTCTTCCTGACCAGATTCCACTTCCGGAACCACTTAAAACACCTTCTTCTTCATTTTTTGTCTCAACGGAGGTGGTGGAGGATGAAGCTTTCTCCGTTTTCGATAGATCGTTTCCGTATTCAGAAACTTCGATCGAGAACTTTGGTTTTGCCATCACTTCCATAACCTTGTAAAGTTTCAGATCAGAAACCAGATTTTGATTTGGTCGGTTTTTAACTCTTGTATTCTGAGTTTCTGTCTCATAAAAAATCTGTAATCACAGATTCAGAGAATAGTAGAAATCGCCATGGCAGACAGTAGAAAAGGAGAGAGATAGAGAGAGAAGAGATAAGGTTCTTTTTTTTTAATTGAAGGAAAACGATAAGGAAGGACGATAAAGTGGATAAAATATGTTTTTGGATTTTGAGAAATTAATATATTTTGTGGTATGAGTATGCGTGATTTAAGAACACATTAACAATTGTACGTTTAACGTGTTTTTTCCTTTTTTTTTTTTTTTTTTNTTTTTTGCATTTTTTTGTATGTGTATATATTTATTTTACCATATTTTATTATAAAAAAAATATGTGAATGATTTTCCAAGTGTCAATCCAAACACGAAGATGACAGGTAGATGTTAATTTCTTAAGCAAAGTATGAAACAAATGTGTAAACCGAGTAGATTATATTATTGGTTAAATGTAAACCGGAAAGCTGTTAGGAAGCCACCGGATCCAAGATTATTTTTTTAATATAGACTGGTTAGATTATTATTATTATTATTTTTTATAAATATTAGATAGATTCATATATTCAATCTAAAAAAAACTTCATTGTCTATATTTAAATCCATATTGGCTTAAGAGCAGTCAAAAGGATGATTAACAGATGATAATTATTAATTAATTAATTAATTATAAAAGGTTAATTAGAAGGAGAAACGTGGTTGATAGTATTAGTTAAAAGTCAGAGCTATAATGGTCAAAGATGGATAGCCAATGGGGTTGAGGTCTCAAGAAACAGCATCTAATCTTATCTCTATCTTTTAGTCATTTTTAATTTTAACATTTGATCTACTTTGTGGCAGAGAATCACCCACACATGTCCACAACTCTCTCTTTCTCGTTTTAATTTTAATTTTGATTTATTATTTTATCAACTTTTATATTGAGAATCAAATGTTTTTTATTAGTAATGATAAAAAAATACTTGTATTTGTCTAGTTTGCTAAACTTTATCGAAAGGTTAATTATAATGCTTTCACAATCTTTAACAATACAAAACAAATCATTTATTGGCATCTTCCCATCTATAACGATCTTAATATGGTGATAAGATTCACCTATTGATCAAACCTATGAACATTTGTAGCATAGTATTTGCCGTCTGGGCCTCGTAGCTTGCTAGATTATGAAGTTTTGTTTTTTCCCGATCTGAGTTTGAAGTAAGAAATATTTCATCAAAGATTACATATTATGAATTGATAACTTAGGAGGATTAGAATACAACAAAATATATACTTGTAAAAGATGCTTAGATATTTGTTAGTAGTATTTTATATACGTGACTGATTAAACCAAACCGAGATTTTTTGTTATCGGTAACAAGATTGTTCAAATAGGTAAACCGATCGAAATTTGGTTTTAAGCAATCAGATTTTGTTCGAACCGGTTTAGTTATCGGTTTACGTATCTCACCATATGAAATTCACATAGAAAATAGGAGATTTGACAGCTGGAAACTTTGAGGCTATCCAAGTTTACTTTACACACAACTTGGACGGCCCATTAGTGACCGACCTATCGACCGGCTATTTACTTTACCCACATCTAGGTCTCACTTTTGTCTGCATTTAAGTTAGTTTCTCGTGGTGGTCTTTAAACTCATCAACATATGCTTCTTTCTCCATTTTATAAATCGTTTTATAACTCCTTGATAGATTTGCTACGCATTATATGCTGAAATAAAACACCTGTTCCCAAATGTCCAAGGTCTAGAATCATGAATACAAGTATCAATAACGAAGAGAAAAAAACCATATGATTTATTACACCAAAATAAAAAGACAAAACTAATTTCATTATGTCAGAACTCAGATCTGTAACGCCAAGTTTTTTTTATCACATTGTCAAATTACGTTGTTTGGCTAAGATTTCGTCACGTGGCAACGTTTCATTTGATTTATTTAGATGCTATGGACCCCACATGGATAGACTCATGTGAAGATTACCAACCACAAATGAAGAGATACTGAAAGATAAAGAGACGAAGAGAAAGGTCGAGAGAGGGAGAGAGAGAGAGATGGCGTCTAAGCTCTGTGACTCGTGCAAATCGGCGACGGCTGCGCTGTATTGCCGTCCAGACGCAGCGTTTCTTTGTCTGAACTGTGACTCAAAGGTTCACGCGGCGAATAAGCTAGCGTCAAGACACGCGCGCGTGTGGATGTGTGAAGTATGTGAGCAAGCACCANGTTACTTTCCCAATCTAAACGGAGACACTAGCCGTGAGGAAGAGGAGGAGGAAGCGGCGTCGTGGCTTCTTCCGAATCCGAAAACAACGGTGGCTACTGTGGCTGAGGCCATTCCGGGAGATAGTCCGGAGATGAACACAGGTCAACAGTTCCTGTTCTCGGATCCGGATCCGTATATGGATCTGGATTACGGAACAATTGATCCGAAGGTGGAGTCGCAGGAGCAGAATAGCTCAGGTACTGATGGTGTGGTTCCAGTGGAGAATCAAACGATTAGGATTCCGACGGTTAACGAGAACTGCTTTGAATTGGATTTCACTGGAGGATCCAAAGGCTTGACTAACAGTTACAACTATATCAGTAACAGCGTAAGCTTAATTCTTAATTAATCAAAGTGATTAAATTTAATTGTTTCTTTTTAAATAAACAAGACAATGAACTCAATCTTTAGGGTTACGAATTTTATTGACACTTAAATTATTAATTTAATGTGAACTAATGATTGGGTATTCACTATAAATAAAACATTTTATTATTTGTCACTTTTAATTGTAATTATATTTTAATCGCAAGCAACAAGAAGAAATGTTTCTGATCCAATATGGGTTCGTTGTTGCTTCAGGTCTCATCATCGTCATTGGAAGTGGGAGTAGTGCCCGATGGTGGCTCTGTAGCTGATGTTTCATATCCTTACGGTGGTCCTGCAACCAGTGGAGCAGATCCAGGAAGTCAGCGAGCTGTTCCGTTGACTTCAGTAGAGAGAGAGGCAAGGGTAATGAGGTACAGAGAGAAGAGAAAGAAGAGAAAGTTTGAGAAGACGATAAGGTATGCTTCAAGGAAAGCGTATGCAGAAATGAGACCAAGAATCAAGGGTCGGTTTGCGAAGCGTTTAGATAGTGGAGCAGAGAACAATGATGTGGTTGGTCATGGTGGTATTTTTAATGGGTTCGGACTTGTACCTACGTTTTAGATATTGAGTGACAGAGATAGACTCTAAAATGGTTTCTTTGGTGTTGTTTTTAGTAGTAATATTTTAACAAACGTTTTAATTTATACTATAACATGTTTTTTGTATATACATGTTGACACAAACACCCTACGTGGCCGCATATTTAATACGAATTTCAACATGGACTACTATACAAACAAAACCCAATTAGGTCGATTCTGTATGCCATTTCCTCGCTTCAATCATGGATCCACGCTCCTAATCTCACTTCTTTTTACCTGTACCCAAAAGAGAGTGATCAGTATATTATAATACTGAATGAGGCGCTCATCCCGACTACCGGTTCCGTTACAAAATCCGGACAGATCGGGTAACCAGCGTCGCATATCTTCAAATACTAATATGCAACAACGTAAACATGCATATATATAACACCATATATAAGAATGCAGCACACAAGAATATCACGACGTAACCGGATCATATACCGACTACGCCGCCTCAATAACAACACACACATATATGCAACAATTTTGATATCCGTGTTTACATGACACCTCGATATCCGTGCCAACGTACCATCTCGATATATGTGCCATCATAATATATCGATTTACGTGCCTCTATAATATCTAGATATATGCCCCGTAACATCTCGGTAAACGTGCACCATAATACCTCGATATACGTGCCCTGCTATATCTCGATATACGTAACTACATAATGCCTCAATGTACGTGCCTATGTAACATCCCACGATGCTACGGTTCCTAAAGCCAGACTACCCTAGATCCGTTCCAATTCCTGCTAACCTCGGTTATGCACTCACCTTATTAGTCGTATAAGTAGCGAATCGTCGCGCGTGCCGAGAATCCGATTTCTGCAAAACCGCATAGAACAAACATTAGAATTGAAATATGGAATAAAAATTATTGGGCTTCGGATCGATCCTAGCTCGACTTGAGGTGCTTCTATGGCGGTTTTTCTCCAACCGTCTCCGACTCCTCCGATTAATCAAATCCAAGCAAATAAACTTAAAGGAAGTTAAATTATCTTGTTTTATAGCTTAATCTTTAGCTATAAACACTTGAATCACTTGATTTCTCTCCGTTCAATTCCCGATAATTTTTCAAATCACCGTTCGATTAACTGTCCGTAATTCACGAAATTGAACCGATTATTATGTTTAACCCACTTATTTAAACAATTTACGAGAGTTTCAAGAGATTTTACCGACAAATTCACTCCGAATCTCTCTGTTTCTCTTTCGCTCTTTTGAGCTACCTACTAGCTTGATTGAGGAAGATGAAATGAGGGAGCTGTCTGGCTAGCTGTCTTTTATTATTGTTTAGCTGTCTACCTGCCTACTAGTATAAGGGAGCTGTCTGACTAGCTGCCTACTAATATCTATTGGGCCTAAACAGCTACCAGTTAGCCTACTAGTCTCAATTGGGTCTAAAGCCCAATAACTCCCACATTTAACATGATCGAGTACAAGACCAACCCGACCGATCCAGGACTAAACTAATTATTCCGGTTCTCATCTTTTATCCCTTATTCTATTATAACCTTTCGAATCCGATTTTCGGGACACGGATATTACACATGTGGTTTTGAATATGGTTAGTGTATGTCATTAATGCAGAGTTAGAGCTAGAATAGAACGATCGATCAAAGAATAATAATAATTGTTAATAAAAGAACTTGAAAGTAAACTTATAGCAGATTTGGTGTGAGAGATGAACTTAGGAATAAGGTTTTAAATGCATATATTTTATACAATTTACAATTTTATCTTCGTTTGTTTTAATAATCTAACCAATAAAATAAATGCAATATATATTTTTTAAAGGTAAAACAAAAAAAAACATAAAAATTAATTATTTCCTAAGAAGTGTGAAAAACAATAAAAACAAAACAGAAAGTATTACTTTTGACCCCAAAAAAAAAACAGAGAGTATTACTTAGTGATGGATCAGGCCCATTAGGTCAAAATCAACTATGACCTTAAGCCCATATTGTTTCAACCTGGGTAAAGATAAACATTGCTCTTGTTTCCAAACAGTTACTCTTAAATTTCAAATCCGAGAAAGAAGGAATAAATCGACGACTGTTTCTCTCACACAAATACTACTTACTACCTTAGTCGTCGTCTTCGTCTCCGATTGAGAAATTTTGGTCAAGTATAGAGAAAGATCAATCTGCAATGGAGAAATCTGTTGATCTAGTACCGGCGATGATCGTATTTCTCGCCGCAGTTCACGTCATCGCCTTGGTAATTGTACTTGAGAGATCTCATATTGTGTGTGTTCCTTGTTGTTCTCTGTTTTGAATTAGTACCGATCATTGCTCTCTTTGTAGGTTTACTGGATATACAGATTGGCCTCAGATCGTCAACAGCCTCAGAGACAAAAATCTCAGTGAGAAAACGACGAGACTGTGATTCATTGATTTGGTGTGTTTCGTTTCGATCTGATATATTGCATTATCGGCATTTTCTGATTTTTTTGCTTTGATGACTTTGTTGCTAAGTATTTGAATTTGACATTAGATATATAGATCATCATCATATATATATATGCTCTCACCAGATGGTTTATGAACTTTGTGGTGTGTGTGTTTATGTGATGAATTTTGTTAAATTTTCAATTATCATTGCATCAGAATCATGTTTTATATACACACACTTGATATAAAGCTGAAACAATCTATAGCTACAAAACCAATTTTATCATTATATTCTCAACGAGTAGTGATGGTGTTCTTTAAGAGCTTTTTGTGGTGACTGTCACATATTTTTCTGAGAGTAAGTTTAGAAGATGATGAATGACTTGAGGCTGTCTATAGTTTTTTATCTAAAGAACAGATCAGATGGTGTAGTAGTATTAGACTGGTAAAGTTTTTCCAGTGGACTTATTGATTAAAGAGTCAGACTTTGGAGGAGTTATAATAGTCAAAACTCAAATTCTAAATTTAGGCGAGTTGTTGGATATAGAAGATTTTAATGTGTTATACAATGGGGAAATCATTAAAAGAGGAACAGTAGCGTAGACGCCGTAGAGAATAGAAGAATGTTAGTATTGAGATTTGAGAACGCATCATAAAAGGGTCCTAAAATTTGAGATGTGAAAATGGGTTGTGTATATCTTATTTTGGTTGTAAACAAATATTAACCGTGTCCAATTAACACTTGCCAAAATAGGGTGTTTATGGACAGAAAAATGTGTTTTTGCATTTTTTTATAGAAATGTACTTTTGTGATTTTTTACTATAAAACTTGTTTATGTGATTTTAGAAAGTTTTGATTGAGAAAACTTGTTTATATGACAATAAAATTTTAATAGAAAATTGTGTGTTTTATGTACATTAAAACCTCTATAAATTAATAATGTTGGAATATTGATATTTTTTTTAATTTATCGTGATATTAATAAATATTAATTTATGTAAACATCTTTTGAAAAAAATTTAACAACTATTATGTCTAGAACTCTTCACATCTTTTGGATGCAGATCAACAAAAAAATATTTTGATGTAATAAGAAAATTAGAAGTCAACTCTAAAGAGATTCAAACTTCAAGCAAAAAAACAAACAAGATTGAAATCATATTTTACTAAATTAAATTAATTATATATGAATATAGTTATATACATCTAAAATTTATTGTTATTAATTTGTAATATTTTTGCGATCATATTTTGACATGGGAATTTCTAAAAAATTATTATCTTATTGAATTTTGCTATTTTTTACATTGGTCCGAGTCGCAACCGAAAGATTTTATTAATTTATCGAGTATTAATTTAACGAGTTTATATTGTATATGCGATTTTAATAAAAAATTATGTTTTTATATTTTAGCTGAAAATATGTTTCTTATTTTGAGAAGAAAATATATTTTTGTGTATTTCATTGACTAGAAAATAGAAAATGTATTCCAATATATTTTTGTGTTTTTTGACAAAAAGTGTTTAAAATTAGGTGTAGATCAATTAAACATGTTCTACAGATGGGCATCCATAGACGAGACACTAAAATACTATATATTGAATTATGTGCAACTCATATGGGCCGACCATATTTACTCGTCTACAGCTCTACTCATAATCCCCATTGTATCATACCCCACTCCCTATCGAGTAGAAACAGAGCAAAATAACGTACCAAAAGTATCCTCAGATAATTCCAAACTAACCAAAACCGAATCAACCTTGATCATCCGCCACGTTGATCTCCACACCTGATCCAACTGTTGGGCGTTGACTAGCTCAAATTGAATCACTTCCTCGCTATAAATTTTACAGATTCTAAGCAAATAATATTACATCTCAGTTTTCTAGTTGGCAACTGAAGAACCGATTCCTTAGATATACAAAGGTTAAGGCTCCATCTTTTAATTAGGATCATCAATTTTTAGTTTATGCTGACCCTAATATATATGATTAATATCACACACTTGCACAACATAGTGACTTTGCTCCTTCTTCATTATTTTTTGGTAATGAAATTATATTTATAAACCCTTTTTTAAAACTAATTCATATATATATATATATATATATAATTAATTAGCAAGAAATTTTTATTTTGTAAATATGTTTTTAAATGAAACCCAGTCACCCACCACAACATCTTCCACAAATTAAAAAATTATTATTTCAAATATTTCATAAAACAAAATTTAATATTAAGTAACAGTTAGTAGTTGGTGGCAAGTTTTGGTCTATTTCTATATAATAAAGGTGATAACATCCCAAAGATGCTGGGATATATTTTGTTATTAATGAAAATGATCTTTTTGGTATTTTAAAATTAATGGAGAAGTTAGTAGTGGTGACAAGATCTATTTTTATCCAACTCTATCCAGACACGTATTTAAAGAGGAGATACTATGTTTGTTAAAAAAACTAGGTTTGTACTTTTGTTTCTTTCTTTGTCGACTTATCTTGAAAATGCTTAAACTTTTTTTTTTTTTTTTTATCTTTTTTATAAATTTTATTTCTTTTGGGAAATGCTGAATTAGGATCCTGTATATTTTACAAGTTATAATGTAGACATTGCAGAGAAATACTTATAAATTCGATAAATTTTAAATTGAAAACAAAAGCTGTTGAAAATTGAAAGACAGACAAGAATGTTCTTAGTAAGAGACAAACAAAAATGTATGTTTCGGTCAAACATTTAGCAGAAAAAGTTGACTTTTTTCGTTTCGTTACTCTGATCTGAGTTTTTATCCTTTCATTGCCTTAGTTATTCTATATCTTCTTCAATGAGCATTTGTTGTTCATACGAAAGCAAGTCAACGAAGCTTTTCTGTGTACCAATTTCATTCTCGTTTTTTTTGAGCTTTAGATTCAAGATTCATCATTTTTCATTCCAAGATCTTTGAATTTTTATTGATGATTCATCTTTTTTTTTTGTGATCTGAGTTCAAATCCAATCAAATAAACACTCACTTTAAGACAACTCTTATCCTCGATCTGTTTTTACACCAAACCCATATCAAACGTTTCAACATTTTCATCACTCCAAGCCCTAACCTGAACAGTTCAAAACAGAGTCAAATCTTCAATCTTGTCTCCAACCAGTTATGGTAGTAGAAGAGCAAAACCTTGAAAACGGTGGATCCGTTCATGTGGTTAAAGGAGAAAGTCAACTCCTTAATGTGGTGTCTGGTCCAGTCCGGTGGCTAAAGATGTTAGCTTCAGAGCTTCATTGGAGCTTTGTGTTTGGTGTGGTCTCACTATATGGAATAAACCAAGGTCTTGGTGGCTCATTAGGTCGTGTAGCTACTGAGTATTACATGAAAGATGTTCAAAAGGTTCAACCTTCTGAGTCTCAAGCTCTCACTGCAATCACTAAGATTCCATGGATCATTAAACCTCTTTGGGGCATTCTCACTGATGTTCTTCCCATCTTTGGCTACCATAGACGACCTTACTTCATCTTAGCTGGTTAAATCTTTACTTCAAATTCTCTTTAATTTTCTATTTGAATTTATAATTTATTTTCTTGTGTTTTGTTTTTTTGTTAGGAATGCTTGGAGTGGTTTCTTTGTTGTTCATATCACTTCATAGTAATCTACATCTTTACTTGGCACTATTGTGGATGACAATATCAAGTGCTGCAATGGCCATAGCTGATGTAACTATTGATGCTTGTACTGCTTACAACAGTATTAAACATCCTTCTCTTGCATCGGATATGCAGAGCTTATGTAGTTTAAGCTCTTCCATTGGAGCACTTCTTGGTTACTTCATGAGTGGTATCTTAGTTCATCTTGTTGGCTCCAAGGTTAGCAAATCAAGTCTTTTGTAATCTTTTTTTCATTCTTGATTCCTCTCTAATGCTTTGTTTGGCTTGTTTTTCGACATCATAGGGCGTGTTTGGTTTGCTGACATTACCATTCGGGTTAGTATCTGTAGTTGGAATAGTGTTTAGTGAACCTCATGTTCCTGGTTTCTCTTACAAACAGGTAAGTCATATGTTCTCTCTTTACTAGCTTGAGTCCTACAAAGATGAGATTATTAACTCTTGTTGTATCATTTATAGGTAAATCAGAAATTTACAGATGCAGGGAAAGCGATGTGGAGAACAATGAAATGTTCAGATGTGTGGCGGCCGAGTCTTTATATGTACATATCTCTTGCTCTTGGTTTAAACATTCATGAAGGTCTCTTCTATTGGTTCACAGATTCAAAAGATGGTCCTTTGTTTGCTCAGGTAATCCCAAAACAACGAAGTTTCTATTTTTAGACTCCACCCGAAAATGCTTAGTATGTTCTAGTTTGTTTCAGGAAACTGTTGGTTTCATTCTTTCAATTGGTTCAATCGGCTCGATTCTAGCAGCAATGTTGTACCAGTTAGTCCTTAAGGATCATCCGTTTCGTAGCCTTTGTTTATGGACACAACTTCTCTTTGCCTTATCAGGAATGCTTGACCTTATTCTTGTGTTACGTCTCAACTTAAAATTTGGCTTACCAGATTATCTCTTTATAGTAGTGGATGAGATAGTTTCTCAGATGATCGGACGGTTGAAATGGATGCCGTTGCTAGTCCTCACTTCAAAGCTTTGTCCTCATGGTATTGAAGGGACTTTCTTTGCATTGTTAATGTCAATTGACAATGCAGGTCTCATGACCTCGTCTTGGCTTGGAGGAGTGTTGTTGCATGTTCTTAAGGTGACTCGGAATGAGTTTGGTAATCTCTGGCTTGCTGTTTTGGTAAGGAATGTGATGAGAGTCTTACCTCTCTTTGTTCTGTTTCTTATACCTAAGACAGATCAGAACACTTTCAAGTTACCTGATGAGATTATGGGTAAAGATTCTGATGAGGAAGATGACCAAGAAGGAACTCGGAACTTGGAATTGACATCTCTTGTTCAGTCTGTTGATAGAAGATAGCTTTATAGAATTCTATTATCATAGAGTTTGAAGCAAATGCTTCAGTGTTTTTTTTTCAGCAGACATTTTTACTGAATACATAACAAGTTTTGCATCTCGTTGGCTATGTTTTGTCTAATCCTGGGCGTTCGGGTATTCGGTTCGGTTCCTCGGTTCTTCGGTTCTAGGGATATAGAAACCATTCGGGTATTTTAGAAAATCGGTTCCGGTTCGATTCGGTTTTTCTTCGGTTCGGTTCTTTGGTTCCGTGTATTTAATGAAGATTCGAAAATATTTTAAAAATTGTTTGGATTCATTTTGGTTTCGATATTTTTTATATATAAATAACCAAAATAAGCAAAAATACCTGAATATTTCAAAATATCTTAAATTTGACTATATAAATTTGTAATCAAAATAATCGAAAGAATCAACATACCCAAAAAAATCCAAAATATCCTAAGTTTGACTATATAAATTTGTAATCAACGTAACAAAAAAATCAAAATATCCAAAAAAAAACTAAAATATACTTAAATACCCGAAATATTATTGAAATACTCAAAAATGTTCAAAATATTTAGAAATACCCAAATGTAAAAGTTATATTTTATATAAAT